>CAJNIZ010009236.1:24823-37145 GCA_905231905.1 Symbiodinium pilosum
TATTTGATTAATTTGATTAATTGGATTTATTTAATTCATTTATATTTTAAAGAGAAAATAGCTTGGTCAAATAGACCCCAGAGGTGCCTCTCACATATAGATGGATATCTATATATGTGTATATTTATTCATATAGGTTAAGGGTTTAGGGGATAAGGTTCACGGTTTAGGGTGTGTATATATATATATATGCAGAAAAAGAGGTCCTTTCGAAGGGATTTCAAGCGCTTATATAAGGTTTATGGGCCACGGGGCTTCGGGTTTAGGTGCACATACAAATATATATATATATATATTTATAGGTCCCTTTACAAGGAATGTTCGGTTTTTACACCGTCTACATAGGGGTTATATAGGGGCATGTAGGGTCTAGGGTTTGGGGCTTATTAGGGTTTGCTAGGGTTTAGGGTTTAGGATGTGGGGTTTCGCTTTTTTCCTCCTTTAGCTCCATAGTTTAGGGTTTACAGTTTAGTTTTAGGGTTTAGGGATCATGGGTTCGCCCTTAACTCAGCGTATTTAGGGCGAATTGGCGCTAGTTCAAGTTGAGTAAGGGAGAGCCTACAGGGGTGAAGTATGAGGGGTTGTAGGGGAACCCATGAAAAGGGGGGCGGTCCTAAGTATTCCCCAAGTCTATATAACACAGTTTTGGGTTTCGGGTTTGGAGTTAGGGGTCTAGGGTTTAGGGCTTGTACAAGTAGGTACACAAGGATATATGGGACTTAGCGTGCAAGAGTTTAGGGCTTTAAGGCTTCCTGGGTTGTTGTAACTAGGTAAGTAGTTAGGGCTTGGGGTTAGGGTTCAGGCCAACGGAGAACTAAATAAACCCTAAACCTTCAAATGGAAGCTGCTATGTTATTTAGGGAAATCGTAGGCTCTAAGGATAGATGACAGGGATACCGGGGTTATGTAGGGCTTCTTTGGGATTTCCCCAAATTAGGGATACCTTTTGGGGGTCCCCACAAGCAGGATTCGAGTATTCTGGAATCTATTTTGGGGGCCCGCTGATGTATGGAAACGCCACATAGGCATCTATAAAAAATGAGCTGCGCGCTGAGGTTTTTAGGAGATCCTTTTACAGATTTGGGTTTGGGTATGGCCCTTGCCCAATAAAAGCCTGCAACCAGGCTAATATAGTTCAGTCATACCTATTATCCAACTGTTGCTGAGTGGGAGCCATAATTTGTGCGAGGGTTGTCTTGAGAGGAGGTTGAACAAGTGCTCTTGCAGCGCAACATCCTAAACCCCCGCACCGTGTTTGAGGATTTACGGTAGGGCCCTAAAGGATTACAAATGTGACGGGCTTGGGTTTCTTATATAACCGTCAATGGGGAAGGAGAATGGGCAACGATGTGGAAGTTGGGAGTATGTAGGATTTTATATAGGGGCCTCGGCCTTAAACAGCAGCCTCACCAAGAGAACTTCAATTAAATTATGGCGCAACATGGTGGGGCAGGCTACAAGGCAACACCGTAACACCTGTTCACGTGCATTTGTTGAAGCTTGTCTGCAGAAGAGTTGGGAGCATGCAAAAGAAGTACCAACAGGAACAGTGACAGTGACAAACGAGAAATCAAACCAAACCGCTGTGTTTCCTTGGGCGCCCCCCCCTGCCCTCATTAAAAAAGCCTTACAATATTTCCCTAAGTGTAAGGTTTTAGACTATAGCTCAGATGGAAAAAACGCCCTAACCCTAATCGCACGAAGCCTGCAGGATCTTCCTTCTTAACAAACCCACAGTAATCGTAAAAAGGAAAGTTGTAACAGTAGTAATTGTATTAAGTACTCATCACAATAGTAGGGCAGTCTTTTGGGCAGGGCATGTTGAAGCCCTAGCGTTGATTGTGGAGGTTTAGGATTCAGGGATTGAGGGTTTGGGGTATAGGCCTCCTACCCTAAGTTTCCCCTAAACCCTAAACCCTAAACACTGAACCTAAACTACCGTAACTCATCGGAATCTAGGGATTCGAGGTGGTGTAAGACTTCCTTCATCCACGCTATAGCATCCAAGCTACATCAAGCATAGTCCTCACACGACCTGTTACCCAGATTGGGACCAAAATGAAAGCCTAAATCCTAAACCTACAGTTTTTGGTGGTTTCTGAGCCCTAAACCCAAAAGTCGACCTCAATTCTCGGATTTCTTAGAGGCCCTGGGAAGACGCGACAAGACCGGGTGTCTCCGGCTCCAGTAGTTAAGGTTTCCCAAAATTAGGGACTGTAAGGTCTGAAATTTAGGGGTTAGTTCAGGTTTCCCAAAGTTAGGGACTGTAAGGTTTGAAATTTAGCGTTTAGAGATATTTCCACAGTCATTGAAAATCAAATGGACAAGAAAATTGGAACTGAAATGGAACCCGGGCTTAGGTAGCGGGTTAGGTTTTCCAAAAATCAGGGCTCCCTTTTTGGGGGTATCCACAACAAGGATTATGTCATTACAGGGTCTCTATTCCACATGCGGGCTCGAGGCTTGATCCTTGTATTCACAGCTAACGTTCCAAGAGTGTGAGAGATGCAAATGTTCATGAAGCTATATGAAGCTGCAAAGGTATGTGTGTACAAATATTTGTACACATATATATATATATACACAAGTTTTGGCATCGGGTCTCCTGAAACATAGAACATTTGTGATGAACGCTCCGGTCCAAAGCCCCATGATTCCTTAAATCCTACTTGGAGGTCGGAGGATCAGGGGAACTCAGTAAGTATGCTGAAATCATACAGCAGTTTCCATTTTTCCAAACCTTATTAAGTCTGCCGATTTTCCAAGCAAAGTAAACTGTCAGTGCAATTTCCCTCATCGGCCCCCCTAAACCCTAAACCAGCTACTACTCTCTGCTTAGAGAGGGATGACTGGCTTGTCTTTGCGGAACTCAAATCAGACTAGGATTTAGGGTTTAGGGTTTAGGGTAACTTGAACTCAGCTACCATAATGCGAAGACAGTTCTCTTTTCTACATATGCGTACTATGGAAACTTTAGCTCCTTAACATCAACGCGGCTGAAGGAATAAATCTCCTACTAGTCCCTGTACTGTTTCCAATGTGGAACCTGAACAGGGTCCCTGGTAGATTCCGTGCTGCCCTGTAAACAGGCATTGTATGTTAGCTTGGGTGAGAGCAATGATGCTCTTTTTGCTTGGGATGAGTGCAAGATTGCGGCGAGACTTTGTCACAGTAGGGCTTCTTAATCCTACTCTGTTAAGCGTCAACCCGACATCCAGAGCTACGAGCCCGAAATGAGGCGCGTTGCAGGTGCAACCTTCTAGACTTGAAACGGTAAACGTCAGCTAGCAAGCCCTCGGCCGTAACTGCGAAACGCAAAGATAGGATTGAGGGTTTGAGGTCTAGGGTTTAGGGTGGAGACTCCAAATCCTTAGCGAAATCTAAGCTCCTAAACTCGAAGCCAAAAAGGCGAAGCCTGAAAATTGTGGTCCCTTACAGGTGGTTAGCTGACATTGTTTGGGTTGTCTCCCATCGACCGTTTGCGTGCAGGACGTTATCACGCGAGTATGAGTATCATGGAGACTACTCACGTTATAGCTACCCTTCCTGTAGATGGCATCAGAGTCGTAAGGAGAAGCTTGAGTTACAGCCAGCTAATATCTAAGAGGCTTTCAGAATTTCTATTAGATATAACACTTGTGTTGTCTAATATGCCTAACGAAGACCCTGAACATGCGGTCTGGGCCAGGAGCGCTTATTCACCACAGAGACGCTGTTGAGACTTCTTTGATTTAAGGTTTAGGGTTGAGGGATTCAGGGTTCAGGGGGTGAAACATGTCCCAGTACCATTTCGAGTCTTTCTTTGAGGTAACCTATACCAGGTAGGGGCTCCTCCACTTTGAAAAGTCATACTTTAGGTGGATCCCCCACCTTGTAATAGTGGTATAATAGGAATTTCAGAAGACCCTACTATGATCACTATTATGACTCAAAGTCGCCATTACTGGGTGGGGGCCGTATACAAGAGCTTTATGAGGGATACGTGTAAGGGAATATTCAGGCTTCTACATGAACTCCCCTCCATGTTACTCTAAACTTTAAGCCCTAAAGTGAAGTCGCTGCTTGAACGTGCCAAAAGAGAGCCTGAAAGGGGTTGGCAAACAGAGTCTGGGCGATCCTGATGACTGCAAGATTGAACCAGGTTCAGGGCTTAGGGTTTGCCATAATAAGGGGTACCTACTATACTGGAGAATCAAATGGAAAAGAATATGGAAAATGAAATGGAAACGGGGATATATAGGGCAAGTAGAGCAGACCCCTTTATCGTTGGCTTCTCCGGTGGGAGCTTCCTTGTAAGAAAGAGGCTTTCAGAGGTTACGCCTGAAGAGATCTGTGATTCTTTCAATTCGCATCTTAAACGCCTTCGACAGCCTCAATCCCTCGACAGAACTGCGCCTCAATGGGCCCGGAAAGTTCTTGATTTCTTTGCCAGGAACAGGGAGGCCCAGGGCGCCGATGGAATCCCGGTTTAGGGTTTAGGGTTTAGGGTTTACAGACCAGGATTGTGACCGCAAATGCACTCAATGTTGTTCATGTCACCACAGTGTCTCAAGTGGTGCAAGGTTTGCTTTGCTTGCGAAACTTCATCCAGAAGAAGCGGAAGTGGAGATTGGCTATGAGCTGTAGTCTATACTCCTTTTAGGGGGGTTTTATAGGGTTTAGGGTTTAGGATGTAGGGTTTAGGGGTTAGGGTCTAAACTCCTCCAAGGGGGCTATATAAGAGAGTATATTATATAGGGGACTAAAATGGGGGTAATTAAGGTGGAGACTAGGACTTTAGACTACAGTTCATGTCAGTGCGAATCTCTTTCCCTAATACTTATGAACATCCAGACGCTCCCCGGTTGTCAAAGATTTTCCCAAAAGGTTGAAGGTCCAACCGCGCCGTAATCTTCTAGTATTCCTTGCAAAGCATGTTCCATAGTCGGATTGACTTGATATCCGGAAATGGTGGGCTTAGGGTTTAGGGTTTAGGGGCAGGCATTATTAGCCCTAAGCCGCTCAAGCCTCAACCCTAAACATCAGCCTGCTGGTGATCAGCGAGGAAACTGGGGTGAAGGGTTTGGAGCCTTAAACCCTTATAGGCCCCCTTGAATAGATAGAATACGAGGTGTATGGGCATCTTATTAATATATACCCAAAGCCATATTCTATCTACTTAAGGGGGACTATAAGCCCATGTAGAAGAGCATGGACATTCCGGCATTATTTTGGTTTTAGGCCTGGGAAACTTGTTGGTGGTTAGTAGCGGCTTACGGCAGTGTGGGGTAGGGCTATTGTTGATGGAGGAAATCCTTCACTACGCAAAGTCCCTGAAGTCACATGAGCTACAGTAGTGTAGGGACTCCAGATGTTGCAGGATGTCCTCCATCAACCGTGCTTTAATGTAAGCGATGATCTAGGGACGACTCTAGGGCTTCTTGTTACCCTAAACCCTGAACCCTAAACTTTCTAAACCCTGGGCCCTTAATATGGGCACCACCTGTCTTCTGGACCCTAACTATGGGCCTTGACTCAGGCTTGTAGGGTTTTTATAGGGTGATAGGTATACAAGGATTTAGGGCCCATACTGGTGGCTCATAGTTCCAACCTTAATCCCCTAAACCCTAAACTTTAAACCCTAAACTTTAAACCCTAAACCCTAATCCCTCAACCTTCAACTCTACTGCCTAATTCCTGAACCTCCCATAGCTAAAGCCAACCTTACATGCCAGTTGGGCATGTCTCTGTACGAGGGTCTCGCTTGCCACTTCGGGTGCTTCTGCTTCGACTCTGCGCCCAGTTTCCTGAGATTCTTCTTCTGGTTCCCCCTAACAATGGAAAACCAAGCGGAAAATGGGGCTACATGAAGTAGCGTTTTCGTTATGGTTTGGGTTGAGTGTATATAGGTATTTTGGTAACTGCCTTATCATCTTTGAGTCTTGGACGCGCTGTTGGGCTTCAAAGTGTTGAGCGCTTTGAGCAACGGACTTGATATGTTCTTGTAGGAGGCTTTTTCCTTTTGTTAGGAGCCTTGTCTAATCCCTAGACCCTGAATCCTAAACTTACGGAACCGTGCCTGAGTGGTCCCTTAACCCCAAATTTTAAGCCCTGTACCCTCAACCCCTGTATAATCCCTATAATCCCTATAGTTTCCATTTTATTTGCCATTCTCCCAAAATAACTAACCACAATATGTACCCTATAATCCCTATATAACCCTCTCCATAACCCCCTTAATTCCTATAGGTTCCCCTAAACCCTAAACCCATACTTCCTATAGTTCCCATTCAATTTCCCAATATCCCCTCAGGCTTTTCAGATCTTAGAGGGGCAAGGAGCTACGAGCCGAGGAACAGCCGGCACACCCAAAACCTGGAACTCAAGCTGTTTAGGGTTAAGGGTTTTAGGGTTTTAGGGTTTTAGGGTTTTAGGGTTTAGGGTTTAGGGTTTAATGGTTTTAGGGTTTAGGGTTTAGGCTTTAAGGTGTAAGGTCTAGGGACCTGGAATCCTAAACCCCAACCCTGAAACCTTACACCCCGAATCCTAATCCTTAAGTCTCAAACCCTGAGCCCTAAACCTCAATCCCTGAACTCTAAGCTAAGCCCTGTACCCTTAGCCTTAACCCCTATAATCCCTATAGTGTCCATTTTACTTTCCATTATCCCCATATAACCCCAACATATACCCTATAATCCCTGTCTAAACCTCTCCATAACCCCCATAATCCCTAAAGTTTCCCCTAAACCCTAAGCCCATAATTCCTATAGTTTCAATATATACCCTATAATCCCGGAACTCGAAGCTGCTGAGGAACAGCCGCCACACTGGCGTGCTTGCGAGCGTTTCGTCGGATGCTCCGGATGCGCAGCAGCTCAGCTAGTTTCAAGGTTTAGGATTATAGTCCCCCTTAAGTAGATAGAATCTGGCTTTGGGTATATTAAAATAAGATCCCCATATGCCCCATATTCTATCTACTTAGGGGGGACTATAAGGGTTTAAGATTAAGGGATTAGGACTTGAGGCTTCGATTTGAAAGTTTAATAGGCATTGTAGGTGGGAATGGAGCTCATATGCGGTTCCCATGATGCATAGAGGGTCCCAAGTATAGACGCCAATATGTCATACATAACCCTCGAACCCTAAGTCCTAATCCCAAAACCCTGATCCCTAAACCCTTTGAAACCCTCATTATAGGGACTCCCCCAAAAAGGGGCCCTGGATTTTGGAAAGCCCTCCTCTAGCGGCTACAGAAGGTATGCGGTCCCCCACTCCCACTTGGGCTTAGGGCTTCGAGTTTAGGGTTTAGGGGGTTTAAGGTTTAGAGTTTTAGGGGTTTAGGGTTTTAGGGTTTGGGGTGTAGGGTTTAGGATTTAGGGTTAGGGCTTAGGGTTTGGACCTAAACAAGAGTATTGTTAGAATCTTGAACCTCCAGTTTTCGGCCTGAGCATGAGAATTGCTGGGATTTTGAGCCTTCAATGTATGGTTGAGCTGTTCAAAGGATCAGGGGTCAAGGCTCTAGCACCATGATTTACAAGGCTAAGCCCTAAACTCTAGACCTTAAACGCGGCTTGAGCCTCTGGGACTCTATGTTGGGTTGGGCCCCCACCCACTAATAGTGGTAGGAGGACCCAAGTATACTTGCCATTACCTCTTATGGTTACTATTAGCGGGGGAGAGCCAAACCCTACACCCGAAACCCTAAACCCTAAACCCTAAACCCTTAAACCCGAAACCACGTTGCTTTAAGGGGGCCAGGACCAGAGTTCAAAGTCAGAGGCCGGCTGCCCGGGTTTTGGTTTTCATCGCCCCGCCGTTTCAAGCCACGTGGATTAGGGTTAAGGGTTTAGGGTTTTAGGGTTTAGGGTTTTAGGGTTTAGGGTTTTAGGGTTTAGGGTTTTAGGGTTGAGGGTTTGGGGTTTCAGAGTGCAGGGTTTAGGGTTTTAGGGTTAAGGGTTTTATCCGCAACACCCAGCCCCTACCCTCCCCCAAGGAAACATGGAAGATGAGATAGGCTCCTTTCAACAGGATAGTAGTCTTTGAAGGGTGTCTGTGGGGTTTCCATGTCTGTATGGGAGAGGGTGAATCTAAAACCCGTCCGCCCTCCAGAATTCTGCATCTCCATTTGTCACTGGATCGGCTGTAAGCTAAGTAAGCCTTTTGAGGGTCTACAGCTATTCTATATAAGTGAACTTGACAGCTCGAACCGTAAGCCGTAAACCTCAAAGCCCAGACACAAGAACTCTCAACTTCAAATCCCAAACTCTAGACCCTACACTGAACCCTAAAACCCTAAACCCTAAACTCTACACTGAACCCTACCTAACGCCCTCACCCCAAAATCACTAAAGACCCTCAGCTTCTGAGGCCGCGTTTCGTGCTGCGCAATGCCGCCATCCGAAGGCTTTGCGGCCGCGACGCGACAGCGGAATCGAAGGACCGGAGTCCTAGGTTAAGGTTGAAATGGAAACTGCTATAGTATGTTAGTACCACTATGGGCTATTAGACCCTAAAATTCCCTATTAGGACTCTATTAAGGGTAGATTAAGGTACTCTTAAGGTCTAATAGTATGTTAGTATGTTGGGTTAATATTGGGATGATGGAGAATCAAATGGAAAAGAAAATGGAAAATGAAATGGAAACTGGGATTATGGCTTCTACCCTTATGGGCCATCAGACCTTAAGGGTATCTTGATCTACCCTTAATAAAGTCCTCATAGGGAATTTTAGGGTCTAATAGCCCATGGTGGCAGGTTTGGGTGTTAAGGTTTAGGGTTTGCACTTTAGGTTTAAGGGTTTAGGGTTAAGGAGTTTAGGTTTAAAGGTTTATAGGAAAGAGTTTAGGGCTTTGGGCTGTAGTGGGTGTCCTTAACCTGAGGTCCTAACCATGGGCCCCCAATATGGGGCCCCGCCTGTTTCCTGAGCCCAAACTATGGGTGCTTCGGGCTAATCGGGATTTAGAAGGTGTGTAATAGATTGATAAAGACACTGGGATTAAGTTTCAGTACTAAGTGCCCATAGTTCCTTCCATTGACCACCCCGCTATACTACCCGCCCCTTAAGTTGCCCCGCTAAGCTTTTCCTCCAGGCTATTGTCAGAGCTAATTGAGGTGGATTACGGGGGCCAAAGGTTTCGAGAGAGGGGTTGGGGTTAAGGGTTCAAGATTCGTATGGTTTAGGGTTTAGGTCCTTAAGGGGAGAATGTTTCAGCTAGATAGAATTCAGGTCTGAGGGGTTGAGGTTTAACATCGGCTCCACATTTCGGGTACTTGGGTAGAAGCCATGGGCTATTAGACCCTAAAATTCCCTATTAGGACCCTGTTAAGGGTAGATTAAGGTACCCTTAAGGTCTACTGGCCCATAGGGGTAGAAGCCATATCCCAGAGGTGCCAAGGTTCTTCAGGGCCAATGGTCCAAGGTGCGGCACGCGAGGCAACCTAGTACTTTCCAATGCACCCTTACTCCCAATGGTTCCTCTACCGCCCTAAGCCCTACACCCTAAACCTTGCAGGACCTAGGGGAGTATAGGGGGTAGGTTGCCATGCCATACGTCAATCGCTGCTATCTACCCCCTCCTAAAAGAGGATCCCTACGATATTCGAGGCTACACCCAAATCCTAAAGCCTAGACCCTAAACTCACAGCGTATCATGCAAGAATATGCCCTCATAATAAAGTGTTTCTGGGGTTTTGTGTCTGCATAGAGCCCCCCAATACTTCAATCCTTCTGGGAAGGAGCCTCAAACGGTCCCAGACTTTGAGAAGCCTGCAAATCAGAAGTGTTGCGATTTTTCTTGGCGAAGCCCTGAACCACTAAACTGTGTGGCTTCCGGGTTTTGATAGGCGACTTTTGGGGGGTTCGCTCGGGCTTGGGGTGGTAAGATACTCGGGAGGTGCGGGCTACTTACAACCTACATATAATTGTCCTTCTGATGCAAATACATGTCCCCTAAGTTTTCTGAAGTAGGGTTATAATCGGCTCATCAGCATAAACCCTAAGCCCTAATCCTAGTTGATAGTTTAGAGCTTGAGGGCCTGAGAGGCAAAGACCAAATCGCGGTACCCTTGTCGGCCGTTGGCTACTAGGAACATGGTTTGGGGTTTCGGGTTGAGTTTAAGCGCCGAAGAGCCGCCTGATAAAAATCCTCCCAAGCCCTTTGTGACTGTGGAGAACCAATTAAGAGAATATGGAACAGGAAATTGACACTGTTTTTTAAATATCTAGTTGTGATTTAGGGGTTACTATAGCTACTGCGAGGTTTTGGCAACCCATACCCTCAATTAGGATCCTATGACTATTTTATGACGATAAAAGGATCCTTATTTTAAGGGCTTGCGGCTAGGGTTATCACGCTCCTCTTTTATGTGCAGATCCTTCAAGATGCTCTTTTCGGATCTTCTCGTGGGAGTTCGTCAAAGAGTTTAGGATTTTTGTGACGGTCTTTATCTTCGGGCATCTTTAGTCGGCATACCCAGCATAGAGCTTTATCAGGTTTGGGGTTCAGGGAACCGTATGCCTGCGGCTATTATCTTGGAATTAAGCTTGGCAAATTTCATGATTCTGAAACAGTTACAGCATCACAATACGGGCGTCGCATCAACTACGCCTACTGCGCCCCCATACCGCCTTGATCATTTCAAGACAGTTAGGGGGAAGTGAAAAAGGCCATAATTTGGGTACTGCCCGCCTCAGTAACAGCTGGATAATTATTAAAATATGGTTACATATAGCCCTTAACAGGACCCCTAATATAGACTGTTACTGAGGGGGCGTGCAGTACCCAAGCCATAATGTTTCAGAAGTCATGGAGCCGCCCATACCTTGCTGGAGGAGCTTGGAGAGTGCGATGTGCTCAGCTTTCATGCACGCATCAAACGGGCGTGCCTGCCGCCATGGGTGTTACACTGCCTAAACCCTAAACCTCAACCCTTGACCATTACCCACTAACATAGAAGTCGGGCCTGCAACGGCTACGGGGCTATGGATTTCCTGTTTGTTGGAGAGGGCAGGATTTCAAATGGAGGCTTGCCCACTGTAGGACTACAGGCTAACGCTAAGGGCTGCTTGTGCATGACGACGTGAATTTTTGCCTTCCGCGACGGTATAAGCCGCGTTTTTCGACCTGAACTCCAGACAATAAACCCTACACCCAATTCATCGAATCTTATACCCCAAGCTTCGAGACTCCAATTCTTCCATGGGTTCCCCTACTGTACATGATGCCCTTTGAAGGCCTCTTCCTTAGGGAGTGTGTCCTGTTTGGGGTCACCTAGGAACCTACCTAAGCCGTATGGTATTCAGAGACGTGCCATCTGTTTTGATGTACCGTCAGGATGTTAAGGCGCCTAGACCCCAAACTACCCTGACTATCAACCCTAAGCCTAGACAAGGGGCCCTAACCCTAAACCCTAAAGCTAGACCCTAAGCCATAAGCCCCCTAAACCCTAAACTCTCAAAGCCCTAAACCTATAACCCTAAACCCTAAACCCTAAACCTTAAACCCTAAACCCTAAGCTCTAAAACCGTAAACCCTGTTGTTGCAACCTTAAGCTGGTAGGTGGAGGGCTCCTGGGTGCCCAAAACGGCACGTAGCTTATACAACCCTCGGTCGCCTTTTTCGGAGTTTAGATACAAGGCCGGGCTCTTGTAGAACAAAAAATTTACATTTTTATGGATACCTGGGCCCAATATCAATTAAACAAGATCTTTTTAAATGGTATTTCAACAAGAACCCAGAAGAGTTTTTTGGGGGTTTGTGGTTTAGGACCAGAATCTCACAGTGTCCGTAAGAGGGGCCATATATCCCTAGGTTCCTTATGCTCCTCTTCTTCGAGAAGCTAATGTTCCTAATGCTCTCTAGACATATGTAGTTAGCCAGGAAGTCAAATAGAATGTCTTATTGTTGAAAATTGTTTCCTGATACTTTCCTAGGTGCAGTAGGAAAAGTCCCCAGTGATACCAGGCAATATCCCATGGTCACTTATAATTACTAGCACAAATAATGTAATGTCAGTGTGTCGTAATAGACCCACTTATGCAGTCTCTACCTTCTGCAATCCCCACGGAGCAACAACAAACATCACAACCCTATCATGCACTCTAAGCTTCACGGCGGTGTTTCATTGCCTTACTTCTGGCTAGCTCGGAATGAAGGAGTGGAAAAGACCATGGAAACTACTAGATGATTCGTGTTCATGTGGGTGCTGCTAGAGGTATGCATTCCTTGCTAGCCATCGGTCAGTTGCTCGCGTCACATCATGTTCTTGTCAAAAGGCCAAGTCTCCAAGCCACAAAAAAGGATCCACCCTAAACCCCTAAAGGATCCACCCTAAACCCTAAACC
>CAJNIZ010009236.1:37512-76058 GCA_905231905.1 Symbiodinium pilosum
AGGGTTTAGGGGTTTGGGTTTAATGGTTTAGGGTTTAGGGGTTTAGGGGTTTAGGGTTTAGGGTTTAAGGGTTTAGGGTTTCGGGTTTAGGGTTTGGGGTCTAGGGTTCAGGGTTTAGGGTTTGGGGGAGACCAACAAACTAGAACATGTTGTCTGGCAAAGTGCACCTTAGCTTGCGGGCCCCAGAAAACAATAGGTCCCAAAACCCCCGCACCGTTCTGGAGAAGCCAGGCCATGAGAAGCTTCTACACTACATGCCATGCAAGTCTGAAGTAGGACGATCGTATAGGCGAGGTTGCCAGTTGATTTGTAATTTCATCTCCATATGATTTCTACATCATCGGAGATGATATGCCTAAATGGTAGTTTCCCAAAATAGGGAGACCCCAATACAGACCCCAAAATATTCTAACCCTTATTATGGGGACCCCCCAAAAAGGTACCCCTAATGTTGAGAAACCCCCCAAATATCCTGTACTAGGTAGCCTGAGGTTCCCCACGGGAGCGGCCATGCGCAAATCGTGCCAGCCAACTGGCAGAATATCTCAACTTTACAGTCGGTATAGGGTATATATTGGGGTTGTATGGGGATAATGGAAAAGAAAATGGAGACTAAACCCAAAACCCTAACTACTATAATTGGTTTTCTAGGGTTTAGGACAGTGCTGGTGTTCTTGCGTCGTTTTGGGTTCTGGGCTTAGGGTTTCCAGATTAGTCCGTTTCTGGCCAAGAATTCTGCTCCAGTGGCTTTCTTTCTAAAAGCGGTTTAGGGTTTAGGGTTTATGGGGGCTCTCTGTTTGCATTCTCAGAATGCTACAACCCTCCGGAAGCAATTTTTTATCCCGAAAGAGCCACAACAAAGCACGCAGATGCAGGTAACTTGGAGCCATCCTACTTCCCCTAAGCCCTGGACCCTAAAGCTTTCCTCATTTGGAGTGGGTGCATGCTCCTGCGCCTTAAAGTTTGAAATTTCAAAATCTTAATCTTTAAGCCATGAACCCTGAACCCCTGTAGCCTCTTTGAAGGGACCATATATATATATATTTATATATCCATAAAAAGCCACTTATCAACCCTACGTGCACATGACTTGATGGTTTAGGTAATTGTAGCTGACTTAAGATTGTAGCCATAATCCATTGCTATTAAAATGTTGGATAACTAGTTCCTTCACACTGCTCAGGCTTTCGATTTCCTCGCGGCCTGAATTGCTTCACTCGTTACACTTGACGCTGGTGCATTTCTCCGGACATTCCTTGCCCTGCGTCTAACAGCTGTTGACAATAAGGTGTGACAGGGCAGACGTGGCCGTCCCCCTGGTTTGGTCCGAAAATTCGGCCGTTCCCGGAACCATCGGTGCAAGGTTCTTCCCGAACGCGGGCCCGAGCGAACATACCATTTGAAGCTTGGCAACGGGCCAAAGGAGCGCGGCCACTCTGAGCGCAGAGAATTTCTCCAGCCCAAATTTGGCCGCGACAAATTGGCAAGGTCAAAAAGGAAGGCAACCCGTGTGCACCTCCAATGCATCCTCAAGCAGCCTCCTCCTCCTCCTCTTCCTCTGGCTCCCGCGCCAATGGCCTTGCCCGCTGAGTGGCCTTGAACACCTGCCTCATTTCTGTTCCCGCTTCAAATCCCTGCGCACATCCGAGACCTTGACATTCTCAACGCTGAGTGTACCATTCCTGCAAATTCTTTCAAGACTTGGCCACAAGTGCTGGCATCCTTAAAGTCAGCCGGTACCGCCGCCCATGGAGAATCCAACCCGCGGGTGAGTAAAGGCTACTGCCCTGAGTTCCGGTTCCACGCTGCCTACCCTGCCAGATGTAGACGTACAGTCCTCAGACGCCAGGGTGCGTCCAATGGCCCCGCCTGTTGCATCTGACTTTGCTTTCCGCACAGGGTCCTTTCCACACATGCGCGACGGGTCTGTACGTCCCGCCCTGACACCTGCGCCATGCATGCAGCTCTGCTGCAGGTAGGCGTTGCCCCAGACATGGCTGCAGTCGCCGCGCAGCAACACCCTGCTGACCTGGATGCAGCTCTTGATTTTGCTTGTGCCCCAAACACACGCAATGTGTCTCTTCCACAAGGCGAACCAGCAGTCATTAATTTTGACGACGATTTTGCAGATTCCCCACGTGCCTCTCTGAACGCATGTAAGCATATAGATGCATGCGTAACACCTGCAGGGATGCCAGTACGCGCAGTCATTAGCTCACCCACATATGGCGACGTGCTTCATGCTCTGGCCCTTTCCATGCTGGCAGCTGCAGGTGGCGCGCCATGGGTACACTTGCGTAATCCTGAGCCCTAAAGCGATTACAAGTCATAAGTAAGTGATCTATCTTCATAGATCCTTATGCTGCCTTCAGAGGCCCTTTGAAATCTTAACGCCCTAATCCCCAAACAGAAAACTTTAGATCTGCAGCCTTGAGCCCTAAGCCCAAACCTTAAACCCAAAGCCCTTAAATCCTAAAGCTTAAAAAGCTTCAAACCCCAATTCCTAAACCTTAAACCCTAGATCCTAAACCTTAAATCCTAACCCCAAATCCTAAACCCTAAACCCTAAATCCCAACCCTTGGGATTTTAAATTTATACCTTTCCAGGCTGACTTCAGAGGGTTCGCCGATAGCCGTAGAGGCCACCTGAGCGGGTTCAGGGTTTAGGGTTACAGGTTCCCTAAACCCTCAACCCTAGGGTTTGGGGCTTGTGTTTAGAAGCTTGCGGGGGGGTTTGGGGTTTTGGGGGGTTTGAAGTTTTTATAGGGTTGAGGGTTTTAGAGGCTTAGGGGTTTAGGTTTTTTCGGGCTGGGCTGAAGATTTTGAAGGCTTATCAGGTTCGGGGCTTAGGGATTTTGGTTTATGAGGTTTATGGATGTAGGGTTGAAGATGCAGTTTGCTTTCGATGGAGGCCTGTTAGTTTCTCGAGTTTGAGTTGTGAGGGTCAAATCTTGAATTTTGGTTTAGGCTTCAAGGGTTTAGGGCTGGCATTTAGGGACGCAGGCAGAGATGTAGGGTGTTTAGTATCCAAGGGCCTGAAAAGTAGGACCCTATCACAGTCTGAGAGGTCTGGCGTCCTTATTCCCGGGGTTGGGGTAATTAAAGTCTTCTCATCATTTAGAGTTTAGGGATTTTGAGCCTAGGGGTGTGGGATTTGGGATTGCATGGATGGGCTCAGGGCAGTCAGACCTTCCAACCGGCCCGCCACCATTTTTGAACTTGTGATTTCTGGTTTGGGGTGTAGGTTTTAGGGTTTTCGTGTTTTATGGTTCTAGGGTTTTAAGGTTTTAGTTTTTGAGGGCTTAGGGTTTAGGAGTTGGGGGTTTCTTGAAGGCCCGCAGCCTGAGCGTGAAATCCCCGAGCCACATAGCCCGACACAGAGTGATATTCATGCCGGAGACCGGCTGCGAAGGCCTCCGGATTTTGCACCGGAAACAAACTTGGATGTTGACACATCTGATGCACCAGGAGAGCTATGCCGGTATCTTCATAAGATATTTCTGCCTTTTTCCTTTAAAGTCATACCATGAGCTATAGCATGAACGGCTAGGACATTATTCATGCCACTCTTTCCAGTCACTTCCCGATTTATTTCACTCGTACACTTCTTGGTCTTCAGATTTCATTGCTCATATTCATTTTCTCCACAACCCAAAGTTCAACCAGGCATGAACCTATGGGTAGACCTGACTACCACAGCAGTTTTCGCTTGAACAGGGGTATCAAGACTCCTGATGAGAAGTACATTTTCTTGGATCCTCACATCTAGTCAGTAAGAGCTTTATTAAGGCAAGCAAGCGTCTCGCAAATCATATACCCTAACATACCCTAAGCCCTGAATATCCCCTAAACCCCAAACCCTACATCCTGGACGCAAAGCCCTAAAGCCTCCATCCCTAAACCCTAAACTCTAAACCCTAAACCCTATTCACGTACCCTCGCCTGTAAAAAGCCGCACTCTTCGCAGGCTCAGACTTTGCCCCAATCTAACCGGCCAGAAGTTCATGCGGTCTAGGGGTTTGAGGTTTAGGGTTTAGGTATACACATCCTACATGACCCTAAGTATCTTATATACATATATGTATACATTGCGAGTTTTGGTATTATGGTATACTGATGCAGGCCCCTTAGGGTCAGCCGTAGGCAAAGCAACCACCATCCGTAAGTCCTAAGCTAAGCCCGAAACCCTAAACCCTAAACCCCAAACCCTGAACCTAAACCCTAAACCCCTAACTCCAAACGCTAAACCTTAAACCCCCGAACCCCAAACCCCAAGCCTTGAACCCCAAACCCTAAACCCTAAATCCTAAACCCTAAACCCCCAACCCTAATCTACTTAGGCCCTTACATTTATAGTCCCCCTTAAGTAGATAGAATATGGCTTTGGGTATATTATACTAAGATCCCCATATACCCCATATTCTATCTACTTAAGGGGGACCATAAGCTCTAAACCCTAAACAGTCGTTTCCATTTTCTTTTCCATTATCCCTACATAATACCCTATATAACCCCAATATATACCTTATATAATCTATATATTCTATCTACTTCAGGGGGACATAAGGCCTAAACCCTAAACCCTGATTAAGGGGGACTATAGGCATCATACCCTATATAACCCCAATAGGCCCTTAGATTTAAGCGGTTTTGCGCCAGATCCGCGGCCTTAGCGCTGCGGATGCACCGCCGCCCCCGTCGGTGCTGCAGGACAGAAGAAGGAAGCCCCAGAGTGACTTGGTTTTAGGGGGTTTAGGGTCAAGAGGTTAGGATTTAGGGTTTAGGGTTTAGGGTTTTAAGAATGGAGAATCAGAGAGAAAAGCACATGGAAAATTGAATGGACATTTTTTTTTGCGTGGCAGAAGAAGGTAGGCCGAATCTGCTGCCCTTCTGGAGCCCGTGTTTGGGCCCCAGGTTTGGGGGTGTGTAGCTTGTGGGAGGCAGCCCAGAATGTTTTGATCCTGAAGTCGTGGGGTGCCGAAATTCTGGTACAGGAAATCTACGGAAATCTGAGCCCTGCCAGCCTTTTCCGTGTTGAAACCCTAAACCCTAAACCCCTAAACCCTAACCCTTTTCCGTGTTGAGGGTCTGTGGTCTACAGGGAGCATAGGAAGCCAAGGTGACGCACAAAATGCTTATATAGATTATGTAAAGTATATATTGGGGTTATATAGGGTATTATATTGGGATAATGGAAAAGAAAATGGAAACTACTATTTAGGGTTTAGGGCCTATAGTCCCCCTTCATTAGATAGAGTATGGCTCTGGGTATAGTATAGTAAGATCCTCATATACCCCATATTCTATCTGCCTAAAGGGGACTATAACCCCTAAACCCTAAACCCTAAACTGACCCTAAATAGTAGTTTCCATTTTCTTTTCCATTCTCCCAATATCTACTTAAGGGGAACTATAGCCCCTCAGGACATCCAAGCCCTTGAGCTTGGAGCTCCCAAAAGCCTTGCGTACAAGGCCAAGACAGCTAAAATCTACACTCCCCCCAAATTTAACATGGAAACCCATATAGTCCCCCTTTTAAAGGGACTGTAGTCTTTATAGGGCCCTTTTTGGGTTTCCATGTTAGTTTCCGCGAGGGTACATCCTTAAGCCACGACTCCCTCATTCCCCCAAGGGTTTAGGGTTTAGCGAGCAGGAAACCCTCAACTAGGGTTTAGGGATGAAATCAGGCCAGCAAACCCTATTCATTGGGTACTGCCCTCCCTCAGTAACAGTTGGATCATGATCATAATATGGTTTTATATATAGCCCTGAATAGGATCCCTAATGTAGACTGTTACTGGGTGGGGGCAGTACCCAACCTATTCACTTGGGAGTGCCAGCCCTAGAGCTTTCAGCTGCTAGGGCGTTGAGTCTCCAGTAGGGTTCAGGGTTTAGGGTTTTAGGGCTAGGGTTGGGGTTTAGGGTGTAGGGTTTAGGGATTTGAGGTTAGGGTTAGGATTAAGGGTATAGCTATGGCTTTTTTTCTGCGCACTCTTATCGCTGTGCCGAGCGCTACATCAGCATAAGTCCAGTGAGTCCCAGCATCTGACATACGAGCCCTTCTATGCTTTAAGCCCTTAATCCTAAACCCTGAAGCCAACTCCTGAAGCCTAAGCCCTCACCTCTGAACCCAAAACCCCTCCCGAAAACCCTTACCCCTGAACCCAAAACCTGAAACCCTAAACCCTAAATGGCAGCTTCCATTCTATTTTCCATTATCCCTATATAACCCCAATATAACCCTAGTATTAGACCGTAAACCCACCAAAAAAAGACCCTAGACCGCGCGGCGAGGATGGCCCACTCCACGGCATCGTTTGCGAACGGATCCTCGGTCTTGGTGTACGTTGACTTTAGGGTTTAGGATTTATGGTTTAGGGTCTAGGGTTCAAGGCAGGGAAGGAACATGTCCCAAAAGAATGTCAAACTTGTTTGCACGCAAAAAAATGTGTTAAATGGTTGGTCTTGCTCCATGTTTCTGAGCACCATATGTGGACATGTAGAAGCGAAGAAAGAGAGAGAGAGAGAGAGAGAGAGAGAGAGAGAGAAAGAGAGAGAGACGGAGAGAGAGAGAGAGAGAGAGAGAGAGAAAGAAAGAAAGAAAGAAAGAAAAAAAGAAAGATATTCTAGCACCAAGATGGCAGGACAACTAGACATAGACTAGAATTGGGCGCGAAAGGTGGTAGGATCAAATATCCCTCTTGAAGGAAGCTGGGGGCTTACACGCTTACACTTGGTCTTGTGTGTTTGTACGTAGCTGAAGATTACCAGAGATTACCAGACATGGGCAAATAATCTTGGGATTAGTTTTGGGCTTGGGAGTTCAGCGTGCTAGGGTCTTGGCACTGAGGGCGAGCGTAAAGGAAAGTCTGGAGGCAGGCAGCTCTTGTAGCGGGTCATGGTTGTGGTCGTGACAGCAGCGGTCGGTGCGCAATGATGGCGGGTAGCGCTGGGGGCAGCGGTGGTGATGATGAGTGGCGCTATTTCAGAGTGAACTGAAAAACCTTTCCTCGTGGGTTGCCTTTTTGACGTTAGCATAGCTCGCATGAAGAAAGCAAGCTCGAAAACAAATAAAACCCAAACACATGGTGTCATCTTCTACAGCGCAGGGACCAATGCGCTATAGTCAAAATAGCATAGCCACAGGCCTTCAAACTCCTGACTCGAGATATGCCTTGTGAGCACTCTGCACAAACTTTCACAAACTACACCCTAAACCCTAAACCCAAACCCCAACCAAAACCCCAGGAACCCTAGACCCTGAAACCATGAATTGCGGCATGGCTCCTTCAGGAGAGCCCCGGCTGCCCCAAAGAGCCAATCCTCCGGTGGTGGGTAGGGTTTAGGGTGGTGCACTTTCCTCAACATGGAGGTGCCTTAAAGAATTGAGCGGGTGCTCGTGCGGAGGCTTCTCTGTAACAGTGACTGTCACCGGGAGGGGGCGGTGGCCAACAAATAGTCCGTTGTGTGGGAACGGCAGGAATATGCGCGGTTTCTAGAAATTCGAGGTCCCTTGTCGGGAGTCCTTATGCGAAGTATGAACGTACTTGGGGGACCCTAAACCCTAAACCTCCTTAGTTTTGGAACAACCTGACTATTACCAGCTCTTAAGGCTTCTCCCCGAAAAGCGCAACCCCAACTCACAAACTTTGGGTTTAGGGTTCAGGGTTTAGGGTTAGTCGTCCCCTGAATCCTAAGCCCAACCCCAAACCCTAGACCCTAAACCCCCAAGGGGACGTTAACCTTGAAGATACCTTAGTGGTGCATCTATAACCACAGGATGTAATCCTTGGGTTTAGGGTTTAATAGGGTTTACGGTTCAGGGTTTAGGGCTTAGAATTTCTTGTTTAGGGTTTAGTACTCCGTCTATGTAGAATAAAGACGAGCAACGGCAAATGAAAAACATGCCATGATAGTAGCCATAAAAACAGCAGTAATACACAATGAAGTATTATAGTACTGTCAATAAAAATGCAACCCCGCTGTGATGGTAGCCATACTAATAGTAGGACTGAGCAAAGAAACATCGTAGCACTAGCAAGAAAATGCAGCCCTAAGGCCTAAACCCTAACCTTAACCCTAAGCCCTAAACGCTAAGCCTTAAACCCTAAGCACTAAACCGTAAGTCTCAAACCATCAACCCTAAACCCTGAACCCTAAACCCTAAACCGCCGTGATTTCTGGGGCGGCTGGGCTCCCAGCGTTCTCTTCAGAGCTCATCGCCTGCAATCAGGCTTATGGCTCCTTTTTGGAGTAGATCTGGTTTAGGGTTTAGGTTTCAGGGTTTAAGGTTTACGGTTTAGACCCTAAACCCTAAACCTGCCACGCTGCGGGATTAAGATTTAGGACTTAATGTCTAGGGCTCAGGCCTGGGGATTCACGATTTGAATGGGATTTGCTGCTTAAGGTCTTGAGTGGGTATTTTCTTGGGTTCAGCCCCTGCCAAGTCAGTGATATAATAGAAGTACGCCGACACTCTGCTACAATTTTGGGGCATTGTCTGCAATCCTAGTTTTCATACTATTTTTCGGGTCTTACTGCAATATAAGAGAAACATCAACAACTACCTTGAGGCATAACTACCCAGGTTTAGGGTTAAGGGGATGGCTGAGATGTGGGAGCCTGGATAAATCTTTTGGGTTTAGGGTTTAGGGCTTAGGTTTAGGGTTTAGGGTTTAGGGTTTTTTGGCTGTAACCCAAATACTGAGCCTTCCCATCGGTCAGGGCATAGATTTAGGGTTTAGGCATCCTCGACCCTTAGCCCTCCAAGAAATCTAAAAGCCGCGGATCTTGAATGTTGTTCCTGCTAGCTGTTCTGTCCTACATCTTTACACATGGACGCTTGTGAAAAATAGTCCCTTTTGGGGATACCCCATGGAATTGGGGCCATGTTCTACTCGGGACCTAGATCGGGAAATTGATTTTGGCAATCCACCACATCAACAGACACCAGGACATCCTCCGTCAAACCTAAACCCTTAACACTGTAGTCCCCCTTAAGTAGATAGAATATGCGGTATATGGGAATCTTATTATAATATACCCAAAGCCATATTCTATCTACTTGAGGGACTATAAACCCTAGCCCCTAAACCCTAAACCCTAAACCCTAAAACCAAGCCTCCATAAGGGTGCGGAGATAGCTCCCAGCATCCTCCATGGCCACCTTCAGCTTTGTTAAGGCATGAAGAAAGTGCAAGATACTGTAGGGTTTAGGGCTTATATGAAATAATGGAAAATCAAATGGAAACTACTATAATGGGGTTTAGGGATTAGGGTTTAGGGTTTAGCGTGCGGTTTAGGGTTTAGGGTTCAAGGTTTAGGGTTTGGAATGATTAGTATGGAATGGAGCATCAGGTGGCTTAGTTTAGGGCTTAGGGCTTAGGGCTTAGGGTGGCTTAACTTGGGGCGAAAGTATTTCAGTACCGCGTGGAGATGGGCATCATCATACACCAAACTACAGGGATTGCGCAAACAAACTGCAAACTCCTGTCTGTGTTCATCACAGCTTTCCTAAAACGTCCAACTCCAAACCCAGATGCCTTAGGTAAACTCTACATCCCCCCGGTAATCCCGCACGCTAAGCTCTGTGACATCACACTCTGGTCTAAACTCCTAGCATCCGCCTTAATAGCCCCTATAATACTGCCCATACAATCCCCAAGAAAACCCCCTTTAGGGAGTTTAGGCTCCAGCTCACATGAACCTCTTTGTTGATAGCGGTTGGCAAGCAATCGGCAACTAAATAAACTTGTATGTCTGGGTTGCTGTTAAAAGACTCATTTAAGGTTACCATACTAGGGGAACCATCTTGATTGTTATATGTGACCTTTCTGGTAACTTGTTTAAAAAGTTCTTTAACAGCAACCCAGACGATTCCCAACCGTCCAACAAACTACCTCTATCTGGGTGCTGTTATCCGAAGCCCCCACACCCAAGACTACTAAACCCCAAACCCAGAACCCCAAACCGCCTAAATCTCCAAACCAAGGCCCCTAAACTCTAAACCCTTCACCCCCACACCCTATAAACTCTTGAAAAGCCGGGTCTAGAAGATGCGATGCCTCGTACAAACAGCGCAGGGTGGGCCCAGCGTGTGTCAAGAACCTGAGGAAGAATCGCAGCCAATCTATCATGGTTTATGGTCCCCATTAAGTAGATTAAACATGGCGTTGGGCATGTGATAATAAGATCAGCATATACCTCGTATTCTATCTACTTAAGGGGGAGCTATAGGGTTTAGGGTTTAGGGGCCCGGTGTCTTCATAAGCCCAAAAGAATCCCTCCAGAGCCTACGATGCCTGCATTTGGTGGCTTTGCGAACTGGTTTAGGGTTTAGGGTTTAGGGTTTAGGGTGACTGGAATGGCATCACAGCTTCTGATAATGGCACCAGCATGATCCTGCAACGTTACCCCCTGGACAACGAGGGGGATGTTCATTACCCGGCTCCGTAAAATGAGGACACTAAAAGTGCCATATGACTATATTAGAGTCTTGATTTGGGGATTCCGAAAATCCTCTTATGGGCTTCCCTACATGTACCATAATTATAGGATCACCGTATACACCTCATATACTTCCAAAAAGAAGTTCCTCTTTCGAGAGGTGGGTGCTACCAGAACGTGGTTCCAAAGCAGCTTGGGGGGGAAAGGGTTTAGGGCTTAGGGCTTGAAATTCCTAAACCAAAGTCCCAGACCCAAATCTCCCAGTCCTACCTTAAAACCCTAAACCCTAAACAGAGCAGAAGCCCCAAACCCCCAGAACCTCCACCCATGCACCTCCCAGACCAGCAGCCCCCACCCCCCAATGCAACCCCGAACCCATTGAACACCCATGGGGGTCGGGCACAAATGGGGTTAAGGGTTTAGGATTTAGGGATTAGGGTCTAGGGTTTGGAGTTTAGGGCTTAGGGGTTTGGAATGCGCCTCCTCAACTGGAGATCCTACTAAAATGTGGCATAATGTATATCCGCATTCCGGGAACAAGTCTTTTCCAGCTGAAGCACAGTCCCTACATAATGCCAGGTATGCCCTAGAACCTCTTTTAGGGTGTAGCGCCTAGGGTGTTGGGTGTTTTTTGGATCTTAGGGCTTCAGGATTTAAAGGAACTTCTAGAAATCATAACTTCGAACCTTACACCCTATATGGCCCCTTATAGTTCTATGTGCTTTGAGCCCTAAAATCTAAACCACAAGAGCCCAAACTTCACCCAAGCCACAGCAGCAATAGCAAACTCCAGCATTCGCGGCTCCTCCTAAGAATAAGCTTACAAGCAGGGGTTTAGCGTTTTAGGGTTTAGGGTTTAGGGTTTAGGGTTTAGGGGGGCCCCCAAGTTGCAAGCTTGGGAAGAATAGGGACAAGAATGGTTATAAGTCCTCAATCTGTAGTATCTGTGCGTTGATGTATAATCATGTGAGCTGTAGTCTAAACTCCTAGTATCCGCCTTAATAACCCCTATAGTAGTCCCCTATATAATCCCTTATATAACCCCCTTTAAGGAGTTTAAACTATGACTCATGTAACTTGGGGGCCCTCACCGTAGACAAGGGGTTCCAGATCATAGGGCTTATGGGATGTCCTATATCTGAAGGTTTACAGTCCCAAAGGGTCCAAGTACCCAATAATTAGGTACTTGGGTTTTGGGTAATAGTAATTATAGTACAGGTTTTGGGTAAGTATATGACTATTGGGTACTTGGTTTCTTAGGGATAGTATGCCAATAAAGGGTTTCCTTGTGGCCAGGCAAAACGTGGTTTAGGGTTCCCCCCAAATAACAATGTCCCTGACAAAAAGGCGACACAATGCCGGAACACAAAACCTCAAGCCATCCCTAAACCCTAAACCCTATATTAGGGGTTAGGGTTTAGGGTTTAGGGTTTATAAACCCTAAACCCTGCGTTTCGCAGGGGCAGGATGAATGGGATCTGTGCAGTCGGTGGTTAGATGCAGACTTGCGCGGATCAAAACCCAAGCATTCGAATGTCCTCGTAGGCATCCTACAGGATCATAAGTTTGACAACCACCCACATGCTTTTCGTAAAATGGTTCTTAGGTTCCTGAAAACAATAGGCATCCGGATAATAGCAGGACAGCTACTAGAGGGTTTAGGGTTTAGGCATCGATATTTACAAATGATACTAAAGATGCCCCTATGTAGGCATGATTAGGGAGAAAAAATGCAGGTTTCTCAAGGACTTTATAGAGAAAAGACTGCATCGGGCCGACGACCTTAAGCCTGAAACACAAATAACCGCTTGCCCCTATTTAAAACCCCGCCCCCGCCTAATATCAACCAATAAATCCAGGGGCCTTAAATCCAGAAGACTACTTTTAAAAAGGCAACCTAATAATGAATTTGGGGGGGGGGGTTTTGAGGTTATTAGGGGGGTTGTAGTATAATACAAAATGCAAAGCAATTACGGACACCGTTGATTTCCCAGGTTTTCCTTGCTTTTCAATGAATAATCAATGAGCTAATCAGTTGATGAATTCATTAAGATAATTAATTAGTTAACTTCCTTAAGCAAAGTCTTCCATGGAGTTTAAAAGGATCTTGAAAGCAGCTCTATCTAACTATGTCCATAAATCTCCCCTGATTTTATTTAAATTTTTCGGGACCCAGAGCATTCAATGTCAGGGCGGGACGTCGTTTAATATTAGGTGGCAGAGATTCCTGGTGCCATTGCTATTACTGCCACTGCTGCTGTTACTACGAGTACTTATTCTATTGCCATCACTGTTCCTGCTGATCTTAGTATCACCATTGTCCCCTGGAAACCTCGACGCACAAGCCATACGTCCAGGGCGCTCTTCGAGGATGTGTCGCAGCAGCATGGAAAACATCTCCTCAGGCAATCACACGCCCGAACTAAGGTTTTAGTGTTCAGAGATTTGGTTTAGGGTTTAAGGGTTGAGGGTTTAGGGTTCAGGGATTATCTCAGTCCCAGGCAAACAGTGGCTCACCCTTTCCAATCAGCATTCACTGCATACTCTTAAGCTGCCGGGGTCTTGCGAGGTTGGGGTATGGGGTTTGGGCCTAACCCCTGAACCCTGAACCCCAACCTCTGAACCCTAGACACTAAACCATAAACCCTACAGTAAACCCTCAACTTCAATACTGCCAGGGAGGCCACTCGCCCGGCAAGAACGCGCCATTCTGACCCAAAGTCATTGGAAACTAAGAGAACGCAGGCCATCATTATCAGTTACCAGCTTTCCGCGCGGCGATTCGAAGATTCGAAAGGCATGCCCGGAAACTTCATGCAGTTCTGTGTTCTAGCTTTGCTTGGTCAAAAGGAGCAGACTGCCCTAGATTACCTCCTGAGGTATAGGGTTTATTGAGAAGTCCTTCTTGAAGATGTCGCTCGCGCACTCCTCACACCACGCGATGCTGCTGTCCTGGGCCAGTTATGCTCATGGCTTTCGGGAGTGGGATTCAAATGTAGGGCGCAAGGCTAAAATAACAACCCCCAAACCCTGAGGGTAACGGCTTGAGGATATGGGGTTTAAGCTGTACCTTAACCCCAAACCCGTGGACTGCAGTAGAGATCCTTACCCTAAACCCTGAACCCAGACTGCCAGAGGACTTGAGTCAGGTAAACTTAGAGAGTCGCAGCCTGAGCCAGCCTCCACAGAGTTGCATAAGTTTGTCAACTTTACAGTCGCTGCATTTATCGTTTAGGGGGTTTAGGGGACTGGATTTAGGGTTTAGGGTGAAACATGATGAACATGATAAACAAAGGCTGGAAAAAGTTCCTGCGGAGCAAAGTCGATGTAGTATAGAAAGGAAACTCCCAAATGCTGACCCCCTTGGACGGACGCAAAACCCCCAGTCTGGCTTCACCACGCACCCTGAAAGCCTAACCCCGACGCGAAGGTCAACCATGAACCCTACCTGAATCCCAAAAATAGGTGAAGTAATAACCCCAAACCACCTAAACATAGCCCAAAAGGCCATTATTGTACGTAGTTTCGGTGTTCAGGTAAACCTCCAACCCTAAAAATCCACCTCAATTTTGCCTGCAGAGCGGCGTAATGTAAAAGCTCCGCGGCACAAAGTGCTGCAAGATCGGCACCATCACCGAGAAGGCCCTCAGAGCTGCTTCCCATAGGGTCTAGGGTTTAGGGTTTAGGGTGGTAGTTCTACTGATTAATGGTAATTGTAGTAGGAATACTAGTAGTAATAATATTCATAATCACAATAATGTTAATAACGATTCAGTCAATGACAATAGTAATGATAGTATATGATAACAATCAAAAATGCTAGAAGAACTAATCAGGTTTTAGTCGTTAGCCTTGGCTAGGGATTCTGGTTTAGAGCCTGGGGTGTGGGGTTTAGAGCCTAGGCGTTGCAGTTCAGGGCTTTGGTCTCTTTTGATTCTCCAGATTAAATTGAACTCCTAGAGGAGGGGGTGGGGGGTGGCTAGGGTTTACTTACTGGGGTCCCTATGACCTACATATAACTCTACGTACAACTTACAGATGCCTCGAATTCTACTCAGAACTCCACTCACAAGCACCAAGTCCCCTTTGATGGCTAAAATTGAGTTATATGTAAAGTTACAAGTGGTATTATTGGGTTCGAAGTACCCGTGGATTTGCAAGTAGGGCCTAAAAGGACTCATCAATGAGAATTCCCAGTCAGGGGCACATTGGTTTCATAGCTTCCCTTACTAGCCCGCATCTAAACCAAAAACCATTAACTGGTCTTAATTCGGGAAGGTATACGGTTTGCGGGATTCTGAGTCATGGAAGCATTGACTTCATGAGTTCTCTTACTAGCCCCTATCTAGACCCTATAAACCTTAAGCACTAGGGTCTCTTGTAATTTGAGATGGTGTAGGGTTTACCGCTTAGGGTTTAGGGTCTAGGAGGGCGGTGTCGGGGAGGTAGCACGCGAACTCCGAGAAGCGGCTCAGCAAAGGAACTTCCACGCTTTAGGTGTGCAGGAGGTGTATACTGCAAGTATGGGAGCTAGCCTTTGAGGGGGATTCAAAAGCCCGCAAATATCAGGCTAAATTGTCCCTAGGCTATGTGACAGGTATATGCTGTTGATGGCGGACATCTCAATTTTGGTGGAATACTTCGTGCTCAGGTCGGCGCAGAAGTTTCTCCCTTAGGGATAGGAGAGGATAGAGAACCAAATCCTACAACCTATGCGGTTTTGAAGTGCTGCGGCTGCTGCTTCTACTACTGCTACTGCTGCTCCTCCTGCTGCTATTAAATAGCTACTGCTAAAGTTAATGATGCGGCCCTGCTGCTGCTACTGCTGACTATGGATACTACCACTACTTGGAGGGTCATGGGGACTTGTTAGGTAGGTTAATAATCAGGATAACTAGGGTTACTATATGGGTTTTAGGGATTATTAACCACCTACTTACTAAGTCCCCCTGACCTTCCAAGTACCTCCAACCAGCCCCTCTGTGGCGATGACGACTTGGGCTTAGGGTCTCCCAAAACCTTAAACCCTAAAACCTATATAGCCCATTATGGTAGTCTCCACTTTCTTTTCCATTATTCCCATATAAACCTTCAACCCTAAAGCCTACACCCTTCACCATGGCGGCCAAGGCTCATCAAGGAGGATCTGCAGCCCAGATTGGGTCACGATCTCTTCTGCAAAGCGCGGGTTTTGTCCTCGGTTAGGTGATTCTGAATGTCTACTTTTCAAACGAACGACAGCTCAAACAAAAACGGAATACCCTCAGCCTGAAGAGTCTTCCCCAAAATCCTGAAACCGCCCGACGGCCAGCCATCGGAAGTACTTGCAAGGGTCGCACGCTGTGGAGGAGGACTCCCAGCACAGCCTTCACCCACTTTCTTTTGGATTTTGGTGCTTCCAGAAATTCAAGTCTCCCTCATATGAACTACACTCCGAATGATAGGCACTCCTCAACAGAGGCCCCTACTTTTTGAAAAATTCAATTTCAAAGTTCTGGTTTTACTGGGTTGCCATTAAGGAATTTAATTGAAGATACCGAAATGGAATATATAGCAAACAATATGGTTCCCCCATTATGGTAAATTCAGTTCCAGGGTAAAGGGGGGGGGGGATCCCCACTCAAGGTGGAAACTTTCACGATGTAATCCTGGGGGTAGGGTTTAGGGTTTAGGGTTTAGATATGAACCCCCCACCTCTATAATGCTGAAGAGGTCTCCAGATATACATGGTCCCTTAGAATAAGTCTGTAATGTTAGGGATGTGTGTGTGGGGAGGGTGTTTAATCTCAGAATGAAAGGATTAGAATTGTACTTGCAGGGACAAAGATAAGTACCGCTATGACCTTGAGGTCTAGTTGAGGTACCTTATACCATGGGTTCCTGGGGTTTCCCGACATTAGGGTACCTTTGGCGGGGGTCCCATACTAAGGATCGTAGTATTTTGGGATCTACATTGGGGTCCCCCTATTTTGGTAAACTACCAGATCTCACTGAAACCGTACTGACCCAACGGCGCTTCTTGCTTGGCTAACCTCCAGTCCAAGAAACAAAATTAACCCTAAATCTTAACGCCTAAGCTCGAAATCCTAAACCCTAAACCCTAAATCCGAAACCCCGAACCCGAAACACGAAATCCTAAACCCCAAACCCTAAACCCTAAATCCTAAACCCCAAACCCTAAGCCCTAAATCATAAACCCCGAACCCCGAACCCTGAACCCTGAGGATGATCCGTAGATCCTTTATTCGGCAAGTCCTTACACGAAAGAGTCCAGAGTAGGACAGCCTTTATAGTCCAATGTAGGTATTGCTTATAGACTTTGAGCCAGAGGGATATAGTCCCCCTTAAGTAGATAGAATATGGCTTTGGGTATATTATAACAAGATCCCCATATACGTACCCCATATTCTATCTACTTAAGGGGGACTATGTTACTATATGGGTTGTAAATCTACCTGCTACGCTTCCCTAGGCCTTAGACTAGGGATTTGGGGTTTCAAGAGGGTTTAGAGTTTAGGGTGGAGGCATTTAGGGCTTAGGGTTTCTTATATCGATGCCCAGCAATCCCGGGCTCAATATCAACAACCTCTAGCTGTCAGGAGGGACTTTTAATGGGGACCTTTGTAGCTTAAGGGTTTAGGGTTAATGGGGCCCTTAATGGGGACCATTGTAGCTTAAGGTTTTAGGGTCTCGGGTTCCAGGGACTCTTAGATGGGGACCTTGGTAGCTCACGGGGGAATTCTATGCCAGGGTTCAGGCTTGCAAAAGGCTGATAAGAGGACTACATTTGGAAATCAGATTCTGGAAGCTCTAAACCCTACACGTCAACCCAAGGAACCTTAACAGCCTCAATGTCACAGGTTTTAGGAGGGGGCTTCCAAATAGGATTTCCAAAAAACACATGTATCCGCGTTCAATGCCCAGGATCTGTACTCTTTTTGCTACCGGAACTCCCAACGCGCGACCCCGAATTATTGGGGTGCTTCCATAGAGTTGGAAAACATTTGCAATTCATTCTGATGATTCGATGTGGGAATCTGAACACTAACTGCAATTTTGAGACTCCCAGAAATTCCGGAAGATGTTCCTTGAAACGTTCCATCAAACATCATCTTTAGCAAAACGAATCACACTTAACACAGAATAAGGCTTTGGTGATGTCAGACCCCCCTTGAAACCATAAACCCCAAGCCCCAGCATCATTCATGACAGGACCACCCATCACAAATTTCCCAAGCCCTTGAACCTTCAGACTCTTTGCGTTAACCCTACACCCGCCACTTCCCGAAACAAAGACGCGGTCTCGGGTTTAGGGTTGAAGGTTTAGGGTTGAAGTTCTATAGGGTTGAGGGCTTGGGGCTCAAGGTTTACAAAGGAAGCTGGAACAACCTACTTATAGCTCCCGGGTGTAGGCTTAGGGTCTAGGTTCCCTAGACCCTACGGAACCCAAACTTAGGGACACATTCCAAGCAAGTTGTAGGTTCTGTAGCATCCAGGTAGGCCGCACAATGCTCACAAAAAAACTCTAAACCCTAAACCCTGGCCGACAACATCCTGACAGCTGGACACCTCACAAATCATTTCAAAGGGATTGCACTCGCCCAAACAGCATGGAATCTGGAAAGGACCCAAGATTGGGGTTTTGGGTTTAGGGCTGCTTGGAGCTCCATGTGTACTTGTAACTTAAATCAAGGAGCAGCCCCCTATGTCCCCTAATATGGTTCTCCCTGGTTTATAGGTACGCCTTCAGATAGTTTAGAAGTATCCATGGAACTCCATGTGCTGTTGTGGCAAGGTCCTAAACCCTAAACCCTGGACCCTAAACCCTCAACCCTAAACCCCAAACTTTATACCCTCCACCCTATAAGCCCTCGAACCAAAACCCTCAACCCTAAACCCCCAACTCTAAACTCTCAACCCTAAACCCTCAACCCTAAACCCTCAACCCTAAACCCCAAAGCTTGTTTAGAGGACAATCGGGCTTAGGGAGGCGAGCACGACAGCGCCTCCAACTTTATGGGATCACCGTTGATGGCGGCTTCTACCTTCCATCTTAGGATTTAGGGGTCTAGGGTTTGAGGTTTAGGCGTTTCGGGTTTAGGGTTCATGAGGGTTCATGCTTTTTTACCTGGAACAAAAGAGTAGGTGAAAGAATTGCCCCAAACAACCCAAAAAATGACAAAAGGCTGTCATTCTAGATACATGTGAGGCTGTAGGTAAACCCTAAACCCTTTCCTGCAGAGCTTAAGGTATACAGGCAGGTCTGGATGCTGGCTTCAAAGCTCTAGAGTTTGAGGCTCGGGCTTTTGATTAGATATAGCACATACGCAGAGTTATGATCATGCAAAAGAAGGTATGAGAGACCTTTCACCGTCTACCCTTCATGAAACTCTTGAGTGGGCCCTCGGGTCAGGGTGGGCGCCCACTGGGTAAACATCAGGTTGAAACCCTAAACCCTAAACCCTAAACCCTCAACCCTCAACCCTAAACCCTAAACCCTAATCCGAGCTATGCCTCGCATAACCCCTTAGCCTTCTACTGGGTTGCTGTTAAGAAACCTGAATGGTAGTTCCCAAAAGAAGGGTTTAGGGTTTAGGGGCCCCAATACAGTCCCCAAAAATAGTATAGTCCTTATTTAGGGGACCTCCAAGAAGGTACCCATAATTTTGGAAACCTCCAAATGAAGTTGCCACAGTATGGGTATATAGTATATGATCGGGTCTCCTTACTGTAGTAATTTACAAGAAGACTACGAGCATTCAATGGGGTACAAAACTGATGACTACCTAGACGTGTTCCGGTTTAGGGTTTAGGGTCTAGCGTTTACTATAGGTCCCATACATTGCAGCTCGGGAGTTTCTACACTTCTGACCTTGCAGGTGATCTTTGTTACATCTTCTGAAGTCCCTAAACCCTAAATCCTAAACCCTAGATCCTTAACCCTAAATCCTTAACTCTAAGCCCGTAAACTGTAGCTTGGCCCTAACTCCGAGTTCTGGGCCCGGAGCTCTAACCTCTCTCAGCTTTACCTGAAAGCCGGACATATGTAGAAGAAGAAAACAGCAGTCCAAGACCACTGTTTTACCTAACTGCTGTTGAGGTTCTTGGTAATTCTTACTCCCTCAACTCTATTGATGCTGCAGGCTTTCCAAGGAACCCTGCCCCGGAATGTGCAAGCGCCCAAGCGCCCAAGCGTCTTTGAACTTTAGCCCGCAACTGTGCAAAAGACCTTCTGCCATAAACACCAAACTCTTAATTCTGGGTTGGCCCCTAAAACCCTTTAAAAATATTGATATATAGGGTCCCCTATTAAAGCAATTAGGGAAAATATTAAATATCCCAGGGGCCTACCCAGAATTACAAGGGTTCTCATGGAAGGGTCAGAAGGAATCTGCAAGCTGTGCAACGTAGGCGGGGCCCTAAGTAACTTCAGTAAAGTTAAGGGTTTATGGTTTCGAGTCCTACATTGCTGAAACCATGCTTATCAGAGTTAGGTGCTTCTAAACACGCCTAACTCCTAAACGCCAAAGTGTATAGAGCACAGAGGCCATCGTAGGCCCGAACGAACTTAGTGTATGTTATGGTATCATGACTGCTGACAGCTGTGCTTGGTGAACGCCTCCGCTAAAGCACCATTCGGACTGAGGTCAGCCGAGATTTAGGGTTTAGGGCTTGAAAAACAGAATCTGTCCCTATCAAGTTTTGCACTACTGTTGGCTGTGTAACGGTTACTACTCATTCAGCAGTCGCCCAATCGAACTGTCTGCCTTCAAAACGGATACCTTAAGCCATCGGCCCTAGGTCCTAAGCTCCCGAAACCACGCAGTTAAGGGTTTTTGATATGGGGTTTAGGCTTATAATCCCCTGAAAAAAAATAGAATGTGGCTTTGGATATTCATAATAAGATCCCGGTATACACCATATTCTATCTATGCTTAAGGGGGACGATAATAAGGGGTCCCAGTGCAGCCATTCCAGAGAAGCCAGCAATGGCTTTGGAATCCACCAGCATAGGCACGGCCGTTGACTCTCCACCGCCTCCAAAGCCCACCAAAGAGCTTCCAGCACAAGGGTTTAGGGTTTAGGGCTCTACAGCCAGCCGTATCTGCCACCCTATCAGCTAAAGAACTGACTGCGTGCACCTCAAACAATCCAGCTTGCCGAGAACGCTCCTCAAGGGCCAGCCTATCAAAGTGACGATCCAAAGCAGCCTGATTGACCCATTCAAGCGGAGAACGTGACGGCTGCCAAACGCCCGCACTTGTTCCAGAGCCAGAATGCTCGCTTCCACGCTCCTCAAGTCTGTCCATTCAGCCAGTCAGAGATGTCACCAATCCCTGGCTCCGAACCCTAAACCGTACATCGACACAATGTGGTCGTTGAGGCCGACAGACTTCTTGGAGGCCCATGAAATTTAATACCCCCCTCCCCTTAATAGGGATTCTAATAAGGATCCTAATACTAAGGCCCTTGAGAGGAAGGGGTTTTTAATCAGGGGTCTCCATTAAGGCTTGAGGGTTTACAACCGAAATAAGGGTTTTCTGAAAACCCAATTGAAGCCTCCCTGGCCACAGTATGGTTATAAGTATGGGTGAAGTAGGTCTTACGGACCCATGGACTTCCAAGCAGAATAGAAGAGTTGCTTGGCCTACTCTGTCTTTCATCCCCCTCTGGAGCTTTCATGTTCCTTCTGCGGAGGGTAGACCCAGCTCAAGCAGGGGAATGAACCACGGACCATAAAGTGGAATGCTTTGGGGATCCCCGCCCCCCGAAAAGATCAAGCAAGTCAATCCCTAAACCCAACACCCAAAAACCCGAAAACTCCCAACCATTCTAAATTCAGCCAAGATACGTGTGACAGCTGCGTCGAGGCAACATCTTGGCCGTCGCTGAGGTAATACGTGGACCTCCTGTACTGGATGGTGCTTTACTGAGTTGCTGTTTATCAAAATGAGTTACTATAATAAGAGAACCCTATGATTTGCTGTATCCCATGATATGGTAAGTTCGTTTAAGGCCCTTGATTAACAGCAACTCAGTTTAGCGTATCCGGATGATACACCCTAAACCCAAAACCCTAAACCCTAAACCCTGAAGGCTTATGTTTAAGTGTCCGTGTCTGTGGAGACTATTCAAACATGCACTCTCCCAAACTAACGTGGAACCCTCAAAGGGACCCTCCACAGACTAGTGTCCTATGAGCCCTAGGGGTTCCATGCTAGCTTGGGCAAGGGTATCTCATAATTCGGGGGATACTGTCCCAATGAGCTTTGCAAGTTTTTGGACCACTTGCTTACAGCAAAATCCGGATTCCCAGTGTGGGGGCCTATCACCCCTAAACCTCGAAGGCACTGTTTTGAGACACACTACCTGAGCTATAGTCTACACTCGTAGTATCCCCCTTAATAATCCCTTATAGTAGCCCCTACGGAATTCAGTATATAAACCCCCTGTTCAGACCCTAAACCCCATCAAACCCGCTATAAGGAGTTTGGACTGTAGCTCATATAAATGACCCAAAGGATTCAAGCATCATCCGGAGGTATCCTGCAACCCTTTCCCTACTACTGTGACAAGCTCCAAAGAATCATGCATCACCTTAGGGTTGAGGATTTGGGGGCTTAGAATTTAGGGGTTTAGGGGTTTAGGATTTAGGGTTTAGGGTAGGTATCCTAGAGCCTGCCATGACGACGACTGTCTAGGGACCTTACTAGGGTAGGTTATCAAGGCCCATAAAACTTGATATTCGTGGCTGTCGAGGGTTTATATTAGGATTAAGGATCTTAATAGAAAATCGAAAAACCTACCCCTGCTTAGATGGCACAGGGTTTCCTCCATGAACAGTGTAACATGCTGGTTAGGCATTTGGGTGGAATCCACATAGAGTCACCGATGGTAGGGTACATCCAGTCCTGCTTATCCTGAAGGCCCCTACAACACTTGAATGACCAAAACCACCATGCTATGTAACTAGCCTTCTCTAGCTTGCTGTTAGGGTACTTAAAATAAGCTCCTATAATGGAAACATGCAGCACGCACTAGGGTTGGCAACTTAATACTTAATACTGAATCTTTGCGACCTATGTTTTTCTCCCCCCCCCCCCATTTTCACACCTAATATATACACTCAGGCGTATTCCTAAGCAACCCCCCCCCCCTATACACTCACCAAGTGCCAACATAAACACCCTACCTCATGCACTTTAACTGACCAGAGGGTGTTTTTAGGGTTCAGGGTGGGTCCAGGGCCTAAGCCCTAAACCCTACACCCTAAAGCGCTAGGTACGGGGGAACTTCAGGGGACCCTGGCAAGTGCTAGGGTTTAGGGGTTTAGGGGTTTAGGGGTTTAGGGTTTAGGGTTTAGGTTTTAGGGGGAAATAAGGGGGTGTTGGGGATCACTAGGTAACGACTACACCCCGCTTGAACCACCCAGCCTTAGGAGTTGGCGATTAGGAGCAAACCCTAAACCCTAAACCTTTTTTTCTGCTGTATTCTTCTCCACTTGCAGATAGGTCTGGCCCCAGGTTCCGCCCTCCGCCATGCTGTCGGCTTGATCTCTTTTTACCATGACAAGGGTGGGTTTAGGGTTCTAGTGCACTGCTGCTTGGGAGTTCATAGAAAAGATCACAGGGATTCACTCCCCAATTCTCCCTTACGGCTAGCAAGGAATGAACGTATAGTAATCCCTACATAACCCCATGGATCCAGTAGTTGCCATTTTAAGGTTAAAGCCTGGAAATCTGGCTGCCACTAACAGCCTCAGAATTACTTTGATGCGGCCTTGGCTGGAACTCAAACAAAGCTGGCGGTTTAGGGTTTACGGTTAGGGTTTAGGGTTGGGGTCTAGGGTTTCTGGTTTAGGGTAGTAATCCTGCGTGGGAATCGCCCTGATAGAGCCTGGTCTTGGCGACCCGGTCGCCGGACTGACACAATGCACATGCATAGGGGACCTTAACATAGGTACCGCTTACTATAATCCTTATTGCCGGGATGCCCACCAAGAGACATCATAAAAGCGAAAAAACACTAATCCCTACTCCCTAAGCCTTATATACCCCTAGAAAAAACATCTATAGACAAATTTGTTGTACAGAAGCCCCGTAACATCTACTCGCATTCCCAAGACACAGCGCCAAAGGGTTTAGGGGATCCAGGGGGTTTGGGTTATGGCGTCTACCTGAACCCCAAGAATAAGAGTAAAATACTTGCTCAAAGAACCTAAGTATAGACCAAAAAGTTATTATTCCCTAAACCTTAAACCCTAAACCTACATACTGTTGGGCATAAGGTAGGGTTGAGCCTCTGTTCGCTGAAACCTTTGCTTCCTTCCTGGTAGGTTCTATCCCCATCTCTGAACCCAAACTTGAACCAGGTGTTAGGGTTTAGGGCTTGGGGATAATTACCAATATTCTGGTTCCATGTTCCTTAAATAACTGTGGTCTATGGGACCTCAAGTGGACCTCAACATGATATTGGTAATTATTTAGGCCCCTGTAGAAGGAAGGCTTGAGACCTCAACTTTTACTTGTGTGCGCTGGTCAGGTAAGCAGTTTAGGAGTTCGGGCTTACGGTTTGGGGAGAATGCAGGAGCCAAAATAATTAGCAATATCATTCTGAGGTCCTTCAGAGGCACCGTATACTATAATCTTATACAAGGAATATGGAACCATAATATTGGTCATTGTTTAGGCCCCTATATTAGGATTCTGGGCTTGCATCTTACGGTTCACGACTTAGGGCTTACGGCTTGTGGATTGCACACGTTGGCTTGCAACTGACTCACTGGACATGGCTAGTAGCTTCTTATGACTGAAGTATCTTGCAACTAATGACTGTACACAAAGCGGGGGGGTGCAACGCCTAAAAAAACATAGCAATCACCGGGTGCAGGTTGCTGTAGTAGCGCAGCAGTGCTAGTTACCAGCAGCAGCAGCAGCAGCAGCAGCAGCAGCAGCAGAGGAGGAGGCACTGCTGTATAGCAGAAACTTCAACAGTAATACCAGCAGTCTTTGGAGCAGGAGAACGAGGAATGACAGGACTTGCAGGATGATCCCTGAACGCTAAACGCTAACCCCAAGATAGGGTGCCAATTCGCGAGTCGTTTTTGAAAAACGGTGGTTCTGGAAGATTTAGTTCACAGAACCTGGGACTCTACGTTGAAAACGTGTCAGTTGTCACGCAGGTGTCTCTAACCGCATAGCCGCAAGCAAACGACATGGAAGTCTCCAAAGAATCCAGGGAGCAAATGGCAACCTAAAAGCCTGAAAATCCATATAGTTCCTTTCCCCATCGCTGCATAAACTTTCCATATTTACTACCAACAGGCTCCTAAACCCTTAACCCTCACAACTACTACCAAGAGGCAGCAGAAACCTGACCTAACTATTCAGCTGTGCACCTGACACTCGGGAACGTGTAGGGCTTGCTTACATTCTGACTTCAAAAGCTCTCAAAAGCTCGCCATAAACCCTAAACCCTACACCCTAAACCCTAACCCCCAGCCCCACTACTGATTCTCTGGAAGCTCCCACTTGCAGTCCAACGGCAAGCATGCGCTGCACAGGATCCTGCCACACGCATGGCTCACCTTTCGGGTAGCGAGTTTTCATACGGACCCCAAGCTCGCAGGTGGTAGGGGTGTAGGGGGGGTTTAAGGTTTAGGGTTTAGGGTTTAAGGTTTAGGGTCTAGGGTTTAGGATTTAGGGTTTAGGGTTTAGGATTTAGGGTTTAGGGTTTTGGGTTTTGGGTTTAGGGTGGGAGGTTTCAGGTTTAGGGGCTAGGACTTAGGGCTCAGTGTGTAGGGGTCAAAATTCCCGATCTTAATTTTGTCTGGCCTCAAGTACGATGTGTGCAAAAAACATCAGTCTATGCACCCCTACACCCAGGGCTCTTGATTACTAGCACCGGGCCGGGCCCCCTGGTCATAGGGGGCCCACCCTGTAGAGATAAACACAGAAAGTTGGCAAAACAGCTGCCTGCCTTTTGTAGAGCAGGCAAAGCTTTGCCCAAGATGCCCGTGTTGTTGGAGACGTAGACTTGGGCGGACTTGCCTCTGCCTTCTGCTGATGCCTTTAGCTACATATCATCTGCGGCTGATCTGGGTCTTCCCTTCAGGAAAATATTCCTAAACCTGTAAGCCGCATTCAGGTCTTCCTCCTTACAACTATCCGAGTCAGAACTCATGGACTAGAATGAACCACAAAGTCAGGCTTAAGTCAACGTTATCCGAAACTGAGCCTTGTCTTCATTGATAGGAATACTGGGCGGCAAAGAAGAGCGTAGCAATGAGTTCCACAACATGCCATTGCGGTGACCGTTGTTTGGGTTTCGCCACATAGACTATGCAGCTTGCAAGAGGACAACTGGAACTCCAATTCAAGACAGGTAGTACACGTGGACAGACAGGTAGTAAACGTGGAGCTACGGTGGTCCCCGTTGACAAGCGGCCCACCATCAACAAAGGCGATCAAAACCCTAAGAGCCAGCAAGATGGTTTCGAGTGACCAAAACATACGGGAAAGGCCTATCCGCGGACCTTGGGGGGCGTGTTGGATGGTTTGAAAACCCTCTTCCTTTCTCCCTTACACCCACCTCCACGGCAGCCGCTTCAGCCGACTCCCACCCATTCGCCAGGCTCCCTCCATTTGCAGAGACGGAGTAACGTTGCGTTTTGCTGCAAGGTCCTGGCGCCCCGGCCCCAAGCCCCTGGAAGGCTGGGCGCGGGTGAAAGAAGCCCGGCGTTCCTTCACACCTGGTTCTGGTGGCCAAACGCAGGGTGAAAGAAGCCCGGCCTCACCCCTAAGCGGGCCCTGCATGGTTCTGATGGCCAGAAGCGGGGTGAAAGAAGCTCAGCTTTCCTTCACCCCTGGTTCTGGTCACCAGACGCAGGATGATTTTCCAGATTCTTGAAACGGAGAAAAGTTGCGTTGAGGTTTTTGGGTGTGTCTGCCTGCTTTCCTTCACTCCTGGTTCCGGTGGCCAAAAGCGGGCCTTCCTTCACCCGGTGGCCAAACGCAGGGTGAAAGAAACCCGGCCTTCCTTGACCTGGTTCTGGCGGCCGAAAACGGGGGGAAAGAAGCCCGACTTTCCTTCACTCCTGGTTCTGGTGGCCAAAAGCAGGCCTTTCTTGACCCCTGGTTCTGATGGCCACACGCAGGGTGAAAGAAGGCCGGCCTTCCTTCACCCCTGGATCTGGTGGCCAGACGCTGGGTGAAAGAAGCCCAGCCTTCCTTCACCCTGGTTCTGGTGGCCTCTGGGGTCGGCGAACTGAGCCGGAGGCTCTTAAGTATCATCCCCACCTGCCACTGTCAAAAAGGGAGTTCTTCAATTCCTTAATAAATCAGTTTCCATCTGATTTTCCCGTTTCTTGTCCATCTGATTCTCGAGTACCCTACAGCCAAAAACCCTGTATGATTGTATACAGAAAAACCCCAAATAATCCCTACACCAACATTATGTAATTAAACCCTAAAATACCGTGCATGACTCTAAAATCCCACATAGCCGCTTTGATCATATTGGCATAAACCCTGAACCCACAGGCATCATTCCAGCTCAGCTGTCAGCGGGGCCTAACTCACGACGCTGCTGGGGAATTAATTACGAGGCCCCCACCACAGAATCAAGGGAATAGGGCTTAGGGTTTACGGGGTTTAGGTTTTGGGTTTAGGGGGTTTGGGTTTAGGATTTAGGGGGTTTTGGGTTAAGGGTTTTGGGGGTTTAGGTTACTGTTCAAAGTTTAGGGGTTTTCGGTTTTGGGTGTAGGGTTTAGGGTTCAGGCTTAGAGGGTTCTGGGTTTAGGGTTGTAGTACCGTTATATGTGGAGGGAAGATTTGCTATCACGGGGTGGGCTCAGGAGTACTCCAGGGAAACGCATGAGAGTTTGTCAGAATTGCCCCCCAGAACTGGGACCGACACAACATATGAGTAGCGTTTTTTGGTGGTTAAACCCAGTAAGATTTATTAGTTACATAAACTACTCTACCCCAAAAGGAGGATAGAATCTTACTCTATAATGGTTACCATAGCATCCCCAAACAAATTGCTACTCATATGTGCCAGTCGCTCTGGAGTCCCTAAGGGTGGGTTCTGAGAAACTCCCACATCATTCCTGCGTTGGCTGTTAGGAAGTCTTTTCCTGGCGAAAGTTTCTGGTTTAGGGATACCGGCTTAGGACCAGTTAGAGTGAGGAGTTCAGGGTTAGGGGGCTTAGTGTCCCTAAACCCTAAACCCTTAAGCTCTAAATCCTAGTCCCTAAATCATAAATCCTAAACCGCGTAGGCTTTACGGGCTGCAAGGTGCAGTCACTTAGCCAAGGGTTTAGGGCTTAGAGTCATGGTTGTTTGGAAGTTTCGTCTTAAGCTGTGAAGCAGAAGTTCCAAGCAGCCAACCAGGGTTTAAAAATTGTGCCTGTGAATTTCGAAGGATGAGGTGCAGAGTTTACCGTTTCGGGTTTAGGATGTAGGATTTAGGGTTTAGGGTTTAGGGATAGTATCTAGAGTTGAAAGGTCCACACTGTAAGGTTCAGGGCTTCGAGCTTGGTAAGCAACCGGTTCAACAGCGGGGCTTAACGAATGAAGCCTATCATTGTGCCGCCCTTTCTTGAGGTTGCATACCAGAGAAACTGAAAGTTAGGTTCAGCTTTTCACTTGCTATAAGGTGACAATTTAAGGTTACAATACGAGGTCATGATATGAGGTTATATAAAGTCAAAAAGGGTTATAATGCCTGTATATAATGTTATATAAGGTTAGGGGAGTCAAGCTTCTTTGGCACTACCGAAAGTTAAGCTTTGCGCATCGTAACTAGCTCCCCGGAAGCTTTACCCATCCACAACGTAAACCTCAGAGATTACGAAGACCAGTGACCTGAAAGTAGAGCAACGCAGCTCCCAAAGAACTGTTCGGCATTTTCCTTGAGAGTCCAGGTACCCAATCATTTCTTAGCTGCGATTTAGCAATAGTACACGTAAGTAAGATATTGGGGACACGAATGATGACCTGACATTCAGCGAAGCCTGAACTCTACACCATAACCGTGTGAAAAATGATTATCAGGTATTTGGACACGTGAACAGAGCAAAGGAACCAAACAAAGGGGCTTTGAAACCCAAATGCTGCAATCTGACCAGTGTTGGGGTCATAAATCCCCAGTATTCGGACACTTAGACCACCAGGGCGAATTTATTTCGTCCAGGCATACGCTTTTGGACCCTGAACCCTAAACCCTGAAACCCCGGTCATGGTATGACCACGGGTTGGACCAACGTCTTCCCCTCCTCCAGAATCGCCTCCCAAACGACTTAGAGGGAGTTATGTAGAGGTATACAGGAGACTGGAAAAAATACAGTCTAGGGCGTCTATGGTTCAGGGCTATTAACCACTCTCCACCCGTAAGAGTGAGCATTCCCCTTCATGTAAGACATAATGCATGGTCAGGCAACGCCTTGACAATCGATCAGCATCGGCGTCGAGAGTCGAATCGTGTCGATCGATCAACGTCGCGCATGTCGCGCGTTCGCAATAAGTGGTAATCGTGTGTTAATCGACAGCCAGTACGTTCAGTATCGGGGATGGAGCCCTGTGCTTGATGCATTTTGGGAGCGCCTTAAAACGCACCCAGTCAGAGGCTGATGCTAGCTGCGTATTGGGGATGGGGCCCCGTGCTTGAAGCGTTTTGGAATTGCCTTGAAATTACCTAGTTTGAGACGCTTTTTGGGAGCGCCGTAAAACGCCGTCTAAATGCGGGCGGCGAGTTTGGGTTCTAAATAAACCCCCCGCATGAGAGGAAAATCAGCAGATCCCATGGTTGGCATGTGAGCGTGCTCTGCCCCATTTCGAAATTTGCGTGTTGTCTCAAATTGTTCGGTATGGCGTATGCCTGGGTGCATTGTTATCATTTTCGCCCTCTTCTTCGCGCAAGCATGATGTCAAGGCCGGCCCCGCCGGAGAGTGAACCGATCGTGCCCAGCCCTAAGCTACTCAGTGGACTATTGTTGCAGGGTGCGGAGGGTGGTGGGCTATTTACTATAAAGGGGGGATGGGTATAGGGGCCTACATATTTTCGACTGTCACGAAAATCAAGTGGAAAAGAAATTGCAAATGAACTGGAAATTGGGTTAGATAGGAGGTTGAGAAGGACAAGTTCCCATATGAGCCATAGTCTAAACTCCTAGTATCCCCCTCAATAACCCCTATAGTAGGCCTCTATACAGCCCCCTTTAGGTAGTTAAGACTGTAGCTCATATTATGCTTCTAGATTCTTAATATACCTCAGTTTAAAAAGGCAATGATCTTGCTAAACCACAAACCCTAAGCCCTAAGCCCGGGGGGCTGCAAAAATCATGGTACCTTTCGGGCGCACTATGCCCCGGATACGTAGGATAGCAGCCCCTGACCCCAAACCCTGAACCCTAAAGCCTAGATGCACCAGAAGGGGGCCATAATTCTGACATCTACTCAGGAATCAGCCTTGGGATTTGTGCCCGGGCTTCAGAAGCACGAAAACACCGGCCTAACACATTTCGGGTTTAGGATTTAGGTTTCAGAGTTTAGGATTAGGGTTCAGTATTGAAAGGGTCCAGGGCTTAGGGTTTACGGAAAAGGTTGCCCAAAACAGCAAAAATAGTCAAGCAAGATATTCTACATACTTTGAGGGTCCTAGAAGTCCTACCTATCGAAGTACCTTGGCGGTCGTAAACTCTATACGCCCCTATACGGCCCTATATACTCCCTGCACAGCGAGTATTTTGGATACCCTTGGATGTTCATGTTACGTACGTTCTATTCTATGATGCTCCCGGAACGTCTCCAGTTTCAGGTGTCCCGCTCCACAGGCAGCATAAACTCCAAGGTCTTTGGAACCCTGGCTGTAATAATAATAGTAGTAATAGTAGTAGTAATAGTAATAGTAATAGTACTAGTAATAGTACTAGTAATAGTAATAGTGATAGTAATAGTAATAATACCAATAAAGATAATAACGTAGCAATAACAACAATGTTGACATCGTACTTCCAGCTTGCTCCTGGGAATACGGATAACAGAAATCGAAAACATGTTCAGGGAACTTCCAGTAAACTCCTGAGGATAAACACAGCAGACCAGCAGCAGATGGGGGATTGTCAAAATTATGGTCCCTTTTTGGGTCCCTATTATAATACGGGGCCTAATACAGGGCCTAGTTTAGGGGACTCAAAAAGGGACCATAATTTTGACAATCCCCCAGATGTTTTGCAGTTGGTAACAAGCTACTCTTGGCACTCAGCAAGTTAAGGCATGAGGGTAGACCCTTGGCTTCCTCGCCTGAACCTTAGGGTTTAGGGTTTAGGATTCAGGGTTTAAGATTTACCTGAACCCCAAAAGTATGTAGAATAATGGCCTTTTGGACTATATTTAGGGGTTTTGGGCTATGATTTTTCCTACTTCTGGGGTGGTAGGGTTTAGGCTTTAGGCTTGAAGGTTTGGGGTTTAAGGTTCGATCTGCTGCGGCGAGGGTCAGGGCGTCCCACCACCCCTTCCTTTGCTGACTGCCAACGCAAGAAGGACGACCAGCTCAGACAAAGTCACCCAGAAGTAGAGTTAAGGGTTTAGGGCTGCAACCCGCAATCACTCTGGAGCTTAGGGCTACCGGAAATCTGTAAGATATTGTATCACACCCCCTGTCTTCTGGGGTGCAAAATGGTAGGATGCTTTCCCAAGGGTTCCCGTGTAGCAGCAAGGGCCAAGCACGACTGTTGATGAAGGAAAACTTGCGCCACCTGGGGCACCTAACTTCCAAACTACTGTACTACTGTTGATATTAAAAACTCCTGCATGACATAGAATACTATAATACCAGTATTCCAAATATTTAGGGTACTTAGGGTCATGCAGGATTTCAGTACCCACTGTATGAATTGAGGGATTAAGGTGGCACATGACTTCTTCCATCAACAGTCATTGTGCTGAACAAGGCTTGCGGGTGGCGTTAAGTGTTAGCGCGGCGCGTATGTGGATTGCTAGATGTTCTTCTTGTACTACTTGACATAATCATTGTCGACGTATACCGGACACAAGCAAACAAAAAGTGAATCTAAACGGCTCTCGCGCAACAACCCAGTCATGCTGGACTTGGGGCAGGCACTCTGCAAATCATGAGGGGTTGTTGTCGAGCTTAAAAGTATGAACCAAACCCTGAGGTCCATACATACCCAACATACAACTACCATATCTATACCTATCTATATCTCGTCTATATCTCTCTTATCTCTATCTGTAAGTGTGTGTATATATATACCCATATATATATATATATTACATGTAGCGAATGTAAAAAACGTGTCTATTGGTGCCCCCAACTGAACTGGAAAAGAAAATGGCAAATGACATGAAAATTGGTTTGGTATATGGGTCCAGGGGCTTTCGGGAATAATTTCCTCAAATCCTAAACCGTAAACCCTAAACAACATGGCATGCTGGTGGCCCCTCAGAACACCCTGGCTCTGTGCACAAGGATTTTGAAAGGCGTTGCGACGGGCTGGGTCACCGAAATGCGACTTTCAAGAACTTAGGGTTTTGCCAACGCTTGACTTACTGGAGGTCAGTCGGGAATGAGGGAATCTTTTCCGCAGGGATTATTAGGGAATATATTCCCTTATTCCCTACAGCTTGCCCTAAACCCATAAACAATTCAAACTTACTTCATGGAAACACCCCTTCTCATGCAGGGAGCAAACGGGAAGCCTTGCATACTACCCTCACCTCAGATGGCCTCACTTAAGGTTTGGGGTTTAGGCTTTGGGTTTAGGGTCTAGGGTTTTAGAGTTTAGGGCCCATAGAATGTGTTTGATTCTTTGGTTGGTCCCCAAGCAACCCTTCATTGAATGAGAGTCTACACGTCGAAGCCCTTCGGCCTATAGTGGGTGAAGGAAATCCCGCACCACGTAGGACGGCGGGAATGCTGAAGTTTCTGGAAGAGGGTGTATATGATAGTGCAACAACTCCTGCATCCATGTATGATTCCCTTACAACCCTTCAGCTGCTGTAATGTAGGATCCTAAACCCTTGACCTCCCGATGTTCAATCGTGTCGGCCGTACATCTATTTGTAAGGCAATGGTGCAGTGCTTTCCAATGAACCTTCACCAGGCGATCATGGAACAAGATATCGGGTTCTGGGTATTCTGGCTTTAGGGTTTAAAGTTGCCAGTCTTTCCCTGGGGATCCAAATAGCCCAATGTAGGTAATATCTACAGACTTTGAGGCCCAATGTAGGTATCATTTGTATACTTGGACCCCTAGGGTTTGTAAAGCCCTTCTGGGGTCTTCTTTTTTTTGCCACTGGATCAAGCAAGTTCGCGCCCCGGCGACCCCAACGCTAAGAGAAAACTCGTGCAGAGGAAGGACTTAGACATCCCAGACTCCTCATTAGGGTTTAGGGTTTACGGTTTAGGGTTGGTCAAAACGATCTTGCACCAGTGCAATTTCCCAAAATCCGAAAAATTACCGCAATCTGGGGCAAGCTGGGCACGTGATTGGGTGGTACAAGATTTTCCCCGCATCAACCACAAGGTTTTAGGATTTAGGTCTGTCTCGGGTACGGTATCCTCACATCGCAGCCCGAAGCCCGCAGCCCTAATGAGGAAATTACATGCCCATGGGTAATTAGAAGCAGTATGTATACCTATCGGATTCCTGAAGACCCGCCGTAAAATACAGGCCATAAGACTGCTTACTGAGTTTCCTAGCACTGCAAGTTTTCATGAGAATCCCCACAGATTTGCGAGACACGCCCGTCTCCAAGCCGCTGAATCCCGAGCAAGCCCAGAAAAGGAGCCCAGGGTTCGGACCTATACTCCTACTGTCCCCCAATTGGGGTAGTTTAGGGTTTAAGGTTTCAGGGTTTAGGTATAGGCTTTAGGGGTTTAGGGTTTAAGGGTTTGAGAGTTTAGGGTTTAGGGGTTTAGGGTTTAAGGGTTTAGGGTCCCCAATTACCCCGATAATGGAGAATCAAATGGAAAAGAAACTGGAAAATGAAATGGAAAGTGGGGTTATATAGGGGATTATAGAGGTTATAATCTAAACTCCTAGTATCCCCCCCTTTAAAGAGTTTAGACTATAGCTCATATGCCCTTACTAGGTTTCGGACCCAGGACAGGTAGGGGCCAATATTAGTGGCGCATGGTTAGGACGACAGGAACTCTGAACCATGAACTCGTTGTTTATTGTTTTGGGTTTAGGGTTTGGGGTTTAGGGTTCAATGCCCGCGCCCTAAACTCCTACTCTAAGCCGTGAATCCGTACAAGGACCTCAGAAGTAAGTAAGATCATTGACCCAACCTCTCAAAATAGCCAGCGTTTAGGGTTTTAGCTTTTGGGCTTCTACCCTAAACCCTAAACCCTAAACGAATCACGCCCAAGTCCTTGCAAGGAAGCTCCATAAATCCCTTGCGCACAGCTCAACTCACACAGGAGCTTCAGCTGGGGCTCCTAGTAAGGGCATCCGGGAGAGTTGGACGTAAGGGACCCCAAGGGCTACTTGGAGGGTCAAGGGGACTTTGTAAGTCCCCCTGACCCTCCAAGTAGGGAACCTAGGATTTAGGGTTTAGGGGTATGCAAACACGTAAGTATCACATGTCATGCAGGCAGGTAGCCTAAGCCTTCTGCAACCTCTCGGGTCCCTCACCGTTGAAAGAGTCTCTCCGGAAGCCCCTTGATTCAAACCACAGCGCATGAAAAAGTCTCATAAAACTTCAATAAACTTCACATTCAAAAACGTAAGACGTGAACCTATTGACGCAAGTAGGGTCGCAACAGCACAGCTTCTGCCCGCAGAGCTCCAAGTGGCATGTACCAAGCTTACCTACACCTTCCAATATAGTGGTCCTTGACGGTCCTAACCCTTTCCAAGCCCATAAATGAACCAGATCCCCTCATTCCACTGAGGGTGTAGGACTTGTTCAGAAATGGTCGCCTCCCTAAAACCTTAAGCCCTCAATGTTGACATCCAAGTAGAACCTCTACTGAAGAAAGCGGCTAGAAAAGATGCGAGGGATCCTCATCCTGCAAAGACGAGTGAATCAGAAAGACTCTTGCCCTGAACATGAACAAGCATATAGTCCCCCATGAGTAGCTAGAATATGGCTTTGGGTAGAAATAACAAGATCGCCATATACCTCATATTCTATTTACTTAAGGGAGACTATAAGCCACTGGGCATCAGGTCCAAAAAATGTGGGTTTGAAGAATCTAGGCTTCGGGCTTAGATCCTCGTACCAAGTCTAGATTTTGGGGCCGCAGGTATGGCTTCCTCATCATTCCCACCAAGAGCAACAACGAAACCCTGAACCCTGGAAAACAAAAGGAGCAAATCTGAGGCGTAAACTCTCTAAACTGAGGCCCCTAGAGAACAGAAACAAAAGATTAGTTCTAAGCTTCCACGGTTTAGGAGACAGGCTAAACCCTGAGGGGTCAACGACCCAAATGACGGCGCTGTCGGTCACAAATACAGTAATCTGAAATCATGGATGGTGCCTGAAAAAAACTTGGAGCCTCAGTTCGGGCTTAGAAGTTTTAGGGCAAATAGCCAACAATCAAAGCCATGATAGACCCTGACCCTTCGACTGGCTAGTCAGGCCCGGAGCCCAACTAAACTGCTAAACTCTGAACCCTAAACCCTAAATCCTGAATACTAAACCGATCATAAATCCTAAATCCTAAATCATAAACCCTAAATCATGTAAACCCTTTCGCGTAACTCTTAGCTGATTCGGACAAAGCCGTATTGGCAGACCCAGGGCTTTGCAGCACTCTCTGCGTCCGAAAAAGAATGACATGGATGCTTGGTAACAGTATGTAGGGGTTTAGGTGTTTACGGTTAAAGGGTTTAGGGTTTAGGGTTCATGGTCTAGGGTTTAAGGTTTCGGATTTAAGGTTTAGGCTTTTGGCAATCCAGGTTCTCTGTCCATGGATTAAGGCTTTAAGGTTTAAGGGGTTTAAGGTTTAGGGGGGTCAAGGTAAAGGCTTTAGAGTTTAGGGTTTAGGGTTTAGGGGTCTACCCTGACCCCGCAGAATGTAGCAAAAATGTCTTTCGGCTGTGTTCAAGGAGCGTTGGGCCATTGACTCAACTACTTTTTAACTTAAGATAATTGCCGCATCACGGAACACTAATGTTACCCATAAAGGTAATCACAAGAGTCTATAGCAGTGTAAGGCATTACCTGGTCTCTGTATATGAGCTATAGTCTAAACTCCTAGCGTCACCCTTAGTAAGTCCCATAAGAGCAGCCCTATATGAATCCGTGTATAATCCCCTTCAGGAGTTCAGACTACAGCTCATACGACTTGGAAATTTTTCCTACGTAGCCCTTAAACCTATCCTACAGCACAGCATCAAAGTTTCGATTCGATTCTACTCATGATCCTAAGCCTCAAAACCCCCTACATAAATAATCCCCATAGATGATAGCCTACATCCTTTGGGCCTAAACCCTAAACCCTGAACCCTAAAGGTTAGGGTGCTACAGCTACAGGATGCAAGAATGACCTGTGGATCCAATTGAAAACACACGAGAAAAATACAAGTGTCACTCCAATGGGTTTGGGGTCTGGGGCCTTAGGGTTTTCAGGTTTAGGGGTTTAGGGTTTAGGGTCTTAAGGTGTAGGGGTTTAGGGTGTAGGGTTTAGGGCTTTAGGGCTTTAAGGCTTACAGTCCCCCTTGAGTAGATAGAATATTGGGTATATGTGGATCTTACTATAATATACCCTAGCCACATTCTATCTACTTAAGGGGGACTATCATTAGGGCTTGAAGGCGTTGGTGTTTTTGGGCTTTTCAAGGTGTACCGCACTGTGACCTGCATCTATGACAGCCCTATGACGCTTCAGGGTTGAGGGTGTGGGTTACCAAGCAGTCATGGTGAGAGGAGGCCTTTCCAAAGGCCCGCTCTGTGTTGAAATGCGGCCAGAACATGCTTTTGGTTGACCAGGCCTAAAGCCTATATAAGCTGCAATAACACTCCTAACAACCCGTATAGTAGTCCCCTATATACACTCTCCTACATAACCCTAAACCCTAAACCCTAAACCCTAATTAGAGTTTACAGTAGACTATAGCTTACACTCGTGTTCCCCCAAAGTATGGGTTTGGGTTGGGGGCCAGGAAACAAGCACCGCTGGAGCCGAACCCCTGAACCCTTAGGGTTTAGGGTTTAGGGTTTAGGGTTAGGGGCTACCTGAACCCCAAAACGTAGGTGAAACAATAGCCCAAAACACCAAAACATAGCAGGAAAGGCTATTGTTCTACATACTTGTGGGGTTCAGGTAAGCCTCCCACTGATCACGAAACCATTCTCCCTACTCCCTACACCTACCAAGCCTCTGAATCCCTACACCCCATTCCTCCTTGAAAATCCTACCCAAACCCCCTCCATCGATGGCGGCTCACGAGAGTCGCTGTAGAGTTCAAGGTCCAGGGTTTAGGGTTGAAGGCTCAGGGCTTCTGGAAAATGCCAGTCAACATGTTAAGTTCTGACGCTTACTTGACGAAAGCCCCGCAACGGAAAGGACCCCCAAATGGCTGAAGCGGTCTTTGACAGAGCTCTCTTCCTCTACGACCTTCTCCTTGGGAAGCCCTGACGCCTGAAACAAAGCCTAAACGCTCCACCCATGAACCTCCAAGCTTCGCCATGATGGTTTAGGGTTTAGGGTGACTTGCCGCCAATTTCAGAGATGGTCCTTTTGGGCCCAGGAACAGTCATGCATTGACGCCGTCCCGAAGGGTTCGCGAGCCCCGGCAGACTGCGATGGGTGTTTTGAAGGGTAAGGGCTTTAGCTGTAGCTTGGGTACTGCCCCCCCTCAGTGACAGTTGGATAATATGTATAGTATGGTTATATATAGCCCTTAATGGCACCCCTAATATAGACTGTTACTGGGGGGGCAGTACCCAAGCTGTAGCGATATGTAGAGTTTAGGACTTCCATTGCAGCCGCCAAATCAGCACCCCATGTTCACAACCACCACTAGTCCTCAGGGGCCCCACGCACTGTCTCAAAACCATTATGAATCCCCAACCCTGAACCCCGAACCCTAAACCCTAAACCCCTAACCCCTACACCCTGAACCCCAAACCTCTCCCTCCTAGCTTAGGAGTTGAACTGTCAGCCAGGAATGCTTTAGGGTTCAGAGGCTTATCACCTTAAATAAATCATATATATATATACACGCTTGGCAAAATTAGGATCCTTTTTTGGGGGTCCCTAGAATAAGGCTTATAGTGTTTTGGAGTCGGGTCCCTCAATTTGGTGAAACTACCAATGGAAGTATTTGAATCTATGGTCCCAAAATTGGACACCCAATATAAATATATATACATATATATGTATATATACATACATGAATATATGCTCACCAATATTCCGCAGGAGCCGCAGATACACTTACAAAAAACATCATGAGGAAGATATACAGCCAAAAACTGCGCAAGGATGCGTGTTGGGATTGAGGGTTTAGGGTTTTCAAAGGGTACGTACTGCAAACATGCTGAATCTACGATGTTACTGCTACTTGGAGGGCGGGGGGGGGGCTTAGGAAATAGGTTAATAACGAAGGGAGGGTAACTCGCGTTACTGTATGGCTTACAGGGTTATAGGTCTACTTACTAATCTTTCGTGAGCCTGACCCGGAACTTAACTAATACCCGAATACTGTTTAAGGATCATATAGACCATCATCTGGTATGGAAACGCCCTCAATCCTAAACCCCAAGCTAAAACCAAGTGTTGTAGGCACTCTCACCCGACCCGCTTGGGCTACATAGTGTTTGGGGTTTAAGTCCTGGGTTGAGAGCCTCCCTCCTCCCCATCGAGACATGAAGCAAATTCTTAGGATTCTGTCTAAGGTTTAGTGTTTAGGGTTTAGGTTGGGTACTGCCCCCCCCTCAGTAACAGCTGGCATAATACAATATGGTAAATATAGCCCTTGATAGGACCCCTAATAGAAACTGTTACTTGGGGGGGGGGCAGTACCCAAGGTTTAGGGTACTAATCCACAAACCCTATACCCTAAACACTGACCCCACACAGGCGAGCTTATGCCGAAGCCCCTAAAACCCTAAACCCTCAAC
>CAJNIZ010009236.1:89725-108178 GCA_905231905.1 Symbiodinium pilosum
AAAACGACCGGTTTTCACACCCCCAAAGATTAAGCATCCGCCTCACTCACCCCGTAACATTCCCCTACTCGGAACATACACTGATCTTTTTTTTAATCGCCTTGGTTTCCGAATTAGGGTTTTGGGTTTCCGGACCAGCTCGGTTTCCGAATCAGACGGCCAAGTTTGCGAATCGAAGCTTCCGAATCAGGGAGTGACTCCCTACTTTGCTCAGGCGCAACAAAGCAACAAAGCAACAAAGCCCAAAACCCTAAATTACAGAAGCTGCTTAAACCCTAAACCTTAAACCACAATCCCTATATGATCTATTGCCATATTCCTGTTCTTCTTGCAGGCAGATCCTGAGGAATCTCCCATGGCACGAAGCAAAGTGCCCGAACTCAGACCTGGGTGGGGCGAAGGGGCCTAATTTAGCTTTGAGGGTTTAGGGTTTAGGGCTTAGGGTTTAGGGCTTAGGTTTTGAGGTTAAGGCCTTAGGGCTTAGGAGTTAGGGCTTAGGATTGAGGATTTAGGGTTCAGGATGGGTCTAGTTCTATAGTCTCCTCACGAAGGTTTGTACAACATGTCATAGTATAGCCCTAAGGAACAGGGTTGAGAGTTTAGTGCGTGCTTGGAGGGTCAGGGGTCGACGAATTGACAAGGAATGAAAATTACCATAATATTACTATTGGTTTAGGGCTTGGGGCGTAGTAGGCAGGTTGCTACTTAAGAAGAGGGGTTATTCTTTGGCTAATGGGGTTATAGGTTACTTTGTCCTTGTGACCCTCCGCCATGAACCCTCAAGCCTGTTTAGCTTAAGGTGTACTTGGAGGGTCAGGGGGACCTTAGTAAGTAGGTTAATAACCCCAATAAGCCATATAATTACCCTAATTATCCCCCTTATTAACCTACTTACAAAGTCCCCCTAAACCTAAAACCCTCCAAGTAGGAGTAGGAGTGACCTGGGCTCTGGTCATAGGTTTGGTTTAGGGTTTAGGGTTTAGGGTTCTAATTGGTTTTAAGGAAGCCCTAAACCCTCGACCCTAAGCCCAAATTCCGAAATGGGTGAAACTGAACCTCCCCGTAGTAGGAGCTTAGTTCACGGGTTAAGCATATGACGAGGCCTATAACTTGAGCCGGCCAACAGTATGATAGCTGTAGGGTTTTTGGGTTCAGGGTTTAGTCCGAACCTTAGTCCGTGAACCGTTTATCCCAAAAACCCAAACCCTAATACCCTACCCCTCAATCCTTCATTCCTTAGCCATAAACCCCTAACCTACAAACCCTTAATCCCTCAACCCCCAAGCCCTTTGACCCTGAATCCCCCTAATGGGAGGCCCATGGGACTTAGTAATTACGTATAACTGGGATTATAAGCCTACTTATAATTGGGGTGACCCCTAGAAGCCCATTTAGGGAAATTGTAGGTAGGGTTATAAGTCCAGTTATAAGTAGTGACTAGGTCCCATGGACCTCCAAGCAAACCCTTCATCCTTAAGCCTTATACCCTACTTGGAGGTTCATGAGACTTAGTAAGTACTTATTACTGGGCTTAAAGCTTATAAGCCTACTTATGATTTGCCTAAATGGGCTTCTGGGCGTTACCCCAACTATAAGTAGGGTTATAATCCCAGGTACAAGTAAGTAGTTACGAAATCTCATGGGCCTCCAAGTAACCCCTACACCCCTGCACCCCTACACTGAAGCCATAAGCCTTTCAAACACCCGCGTAGGCTTTATGGTTTCCGGTTTAGGGCATTATTTACAGGGTGGTTACAATCTTTCCATAAACCCACATAGTCCCAGTGTCCATTTCGTTTTCCCAACTGATTCTTCATTATGATACATCAGCTCGAAGCTCCAAGTAGTAGTTTGCATGTCATTTTCCATTTCTTTTCCATTGGATTTTCCATTTACATCCGAAACCTAGATAACAATAAACCCTAAAACCTACATCTTAAACCCTGGGCCCTAAGCCCTAGATCCTAAGCCCTAGGCCCTAAACCTTACGCCCTAAATTCTAGACCCTACAAGCCCTACACCTTAAATCCTAACCCTTAACTCCTTAACCCCCAGGTGGAGGTGTCCCTGGACGCCGACTTCGGTGCCTTGGGCTTGGGCTTACGCTGTGGACATCTTCCAGAGGCGGCTGTGGTTCCCACGATTTGCGGGCATATGGGGGTTTCCCAAAATTAGGGGTACCTTATTGGGGGTCCCCATAATAAGGATTATAGTATTTTGGGGTCTATATTAGGGTCCCCTTATTTTGGGAAACTACCATATGTTTTTTTCGAGATATATAGGGTGTACTTGGAGGGTCAGGGGGACTTGGTAAGTAGGTTAATAACCCCAATAACCCATATAGTAACCCAAGTATCCCTCTTATTAACCTACTTACTAAGTCCCCCTGACCCTCCAAGTAGGGTTTCCCAAAACAAGGGAGACAAATTGTGGGGATCCCAATAAGAAAGATTTTAGCATCTTGGCGTGTATATGGGGATCCGGTGTCCCGCTATTGATACTTACCATTTGGTAGCGGTTTGAGTGTAGAGTTTAGGGTGTAGGATTGTGGTTTGCTATGGCCGTCACCAAGCTCAGGTTTCTGCAGTTTTCCGGCCAGGTCTGCACGGTTTAGGGTTTAGAGTTCAGGGTGTAGGATTGTAGTCTACGCCGTTCAGGGTTTGGAATTTTTGCCAGTTACAGTTATAAGTGGGTTAGAGTAGCCCGTCCCCCAAGTAGACCCTTAGGTCCCTGTAAAGCAAGAGCTATGTGGGGCGTGGGTTCTATAGAGATTTAGGGTTTAAAGTGTAGCGTCAAAGTTTGGGGGTCCAGGGTTTGCGGTAGTGTGTTGCCTGTTCCGACCGAAGTTGAGCCTTCCAAATTTGCCACGCGGTTTAGGGTTTAGGGTTTAGGGTTTAGGTGGGAGTTTCCCAAAATTAGGGGTACCACTCTGGGGGTCCCTATAATAAGGATTGTAATATTTTGGGGTCTATATTGGGGTTCTCCTATTCAAGTAAACTACCATTTCTACTTTGCACCCTAACCCTCAACCCTAAACAGCGCAATCATTTTGATGTTGGAGTGTTTTGTGTTTACAGGTCGATAGCATGACTGTCATGCCCCATCATAACCGTCGGGCAATAGCCAGAACGCAATGGTAAAGTGCCCACACAAGATGGTCGAGAAGGATGAGGTAATCCTCAAGTTCAAAACCTATATAACCCCATTGAATGGTTTCCAGTTTCTTTTCCATCATCCCTATACAATATAACCCCAATATATTGGTTTAGGGTTTCAGGTTTAGGGTTTAGGAAGCGGCACCTTGAAGAGATTGATGAAGACCTGGCGGTGGCAATGCTTTCTTGTCCTCTATGTCTTCCACGCTGAATCCCATACATGGCTAGATTGCGTCAGCAAAGCAGAAACTGACGAATGGCAATTTTAGGTTCAAGGACATACTCCAAAGGTTGAGCGAGCAGAAGCTCTCTGGCATCATCATCCTTTTTTGAGAGCGGCAACAAACGAGGATGCTCAGGATGTAAGGTTTAGGGGGTTCAAGGGGGTTTAAGGTTTTGGTTTGGTTTAATGATGTTTACCTTCCCCCACGTGAGCATGGACTCCCGCCCCTTGAAAGAAGAACTGTAATCTTGACAGGGCTCCTTTTCGCGTTGGGGAGTCTGGGGGTTCAGGCGTCTAGGAAAGGTTTCGGGGTGGAACTGCCCTAAAGTGTGAATTGGGAGGCTTTGGCGTTGTTTACAGCTCAGAATTTGGGGTGTAGGGTTCGGGGTATAGGGATTAGAATTCAGGTGTGAGGATTTCAAGGTAAGGGCTGCAGGTTTCGGGCTTAGTGAAGCCTAAGCTTTTAACCTTAAACCATAAACCCTGGTCTCCAGACCCTAAACCCTTAAATCCTAGCTTGAGGGATTGCTTTTGGCTTCTTTCTTTGGAAGGGGTCATGTAGTGGGTTGTGGAGCAAAAAGCTTCCCTCTGTGCAAGACCCCTTGGTTCCCAGATCTTAGCCCTTGGCCCAGCGCTCAAAGCCTCTCCTTTCAAGATGCCTAGACGCCAACCGTCAGAATTCCCAAGAAGGAAAAAAAGTCACAAAACCGGCAAGAAACCTTGGGGGGAAAAACCCTGCATACCCTGAGCTCAAAATTCAAATGATTGTCCAAAGCAGCCTCTATCAAGCATGGCCTCTCCCTTTGTCTTTGGTGCCCAAATTAATTGAGTACCGTGGCAAAAGTATCCTCCTGTTTCCTGTTACGAGCACATGTCTTTCGTATCCCTCCATGCTGGCATTTTGAGTCTTTGTTAAGTAGTTGTTTTTGTTAGGTTGAAATCCCCAAAGTAATGCACCAGCAGGAGTTTCATTTTAATCGTATCCCAAGAAGGAACAGTTTCTGGGTTGCTGTTAAGGAACTTAAATTAAGTTACCATATTGGGTATATACAGTAAATAATAGGGTTTCCCCAATATAGTAACTTAACTTAAGCTCCTTAAATCCCTATATTNNGATTCTCCATTATAGGGGATAATAAACCCTAAACCCTAAACCCCCCCAATATAGTAACTTAAATTAAGTTCCTTAACAGCAACCCAGGTTATGGTTGTTATCATGGTCGTTAATGTATACTTCCCAGCACCGACACTGCCCCTTCCGGAGGTGGGCCATATCCGCGAGGACGTCCAGACCTCCCCCCGGAACCCAAGACCCTGAAGTAGGGGGTTTCTACCCTAAACCTAGGGTTTCGGAGACCCCATGACTCGGGAGGCTGTAGAGGGCTTCAGAGTGTAGGGTTTGGGGTTTAGGCTTGTTGCGGGGGTTTGCTAGGATTACAAGTCGATGGATTGTGTGGAATTGTCTCTTAGGAATTCAGTCGGTTTGTGATTGTCCATTCACATCCAAGAGTAGCGTGTGCTCCCATAATTCGACGGCTTTGGTAACTGAAACCCCTCGAATTCGGACCCCACTTATGGTCATGGAAAGTGGGAGGGTACTAATTCTGGGGGTGGCGTTGCCAAATCGATGCGCAAATCCATACAATACCTGTAAATCTTTGTCTGAAGTCAGTTTCAATTTCATTTTCCATTTCCTCTTCCGCTTGATTCTCCATTATCGGGATAATGGCTTCAAACCCGAAACGGCAAATCCTAAATCGGTAAACCCTGAAGCCCCAAACCCTACACCTTAAAGGCGACAAACCCTAAATCCCCAACTCGTCAACCCATCCTCCAGAAAAAAAAAGGCTTTTCCTGTAACTGCAAATTCAATCCGGAATTCTATGGGGCTTCTTTTGGGATTATAATGCATAAAAAACGGATTATCCACGCATAATAAAGGGATTAATAGAGTGATAAGAGGGATTTTGAAGGGATTTTGAAGGGATTACAGAGGGATTAGGGTTTCAGGTTTGGTTAAAGCGTTACATAGGGGTATCTGGGGTTGTATAGGGATATATAGGAATGGAAAAGGAAAATGGAAAGGTACTGTAGGGTGTGGGGCCTCAGTTTCAGGGTCTGGGTTTTGGGTGTTCAGTATTGCCTGAGGGAATAGGTTAGTCCTTGGGAGTATCTAGAATTAGGGATGCCCTGGACAGTATTGGGTTAAGTGTTCGGTTCAGAGCTTAGGGCTTGGTTTAGGGTCTAAGGTGAAATTACAGAGGGAGTCTAGCGGGTTTCCTTTAACCATAACGTCGGATTAGATTTAAGAAGCTGCCCCGTGGAGAATCCCCTACAAAACCTAAACCTTACCAGGTGGATGCCCTTACACAAGGCTTATAGAGGCTTACATGGGGAGACCAGGTGTAGAAAAGGGCTGTATAAAGCTTGCAGAGGGGAAACCTCCCACCTGAAATTCCCTTAGTTTCTTTTAGTGTTTCAGGTTTCGGAATCAAGGTTTAGGTGCGCGGGTTGAGGGTCTGGTGTACCTCCTAGGACTTGAGGATCTATTACGTCCAAGACTCCCTCCATTTAGGGGTTTAGGGTCTAGGCAGTGGACCAGCCCAAACCCACGCGGTTTAGGCTTTAGGATTTATGGTTTAGGATTTAGATTTTAGGGTCCCAAAGCCTCCCAACCAGGGGTAGGTATTTTGTTCCTAGCCCTGTATCATCCCAACGAAGCTATAAACATGATGTTTAGAGGCCCCCACAAATCCTAAGCCCTAAACCCTAAACCGATCTACCCTAGAAACGCTGAGCCCTCAACCGTAAATTCGGCAACCAGGAAGCCCTCAGCTCATAATCTGAAAGCAGAAAAGGGTTTAGGGTTTAGGGACATCTATCGCTCAAATCATACTAAGAGTCCTACTCTAGCTTACGGTATATTCCTTAATTAGGGTACATTACCCTAAATCATATTCAGGGTCCTATTATGATTTAGGGTATATTCCTGAATTAAGCTATATTGGGCTTTCTGGGTGCCACACATCGTGAGTCGTTTACCCTGGACCCAAACCCTGAAACCTGAATCCTAACTCCTCCATAGAGCCCTAAACCTTAAGCCCTAAGCCCAGAGCCCTAAGCCCTAGACCGTGGACATCCGTGGACACCCCAAACCCGGAGATATCTGCACCCCAGAACCTTTTCTCAACTCCTGCAACAAGTTTAGTGTCCAGGGTCTTGCATTTAAGGTTTGGGAGGCATTTTGGGACATAGTTTTTAGGTCAATCACGCGGATGACTCGGGTTATTCTATGGCCTGTAGAGGTCTCAAGTTAAGTTACAAAAGCATGATGAGTCCCTGGACCCTAAATCCTGGACCCTAAACCCTAGCACTCTTCCGCGAGGACTTGCGCAAATTTTGGGAAATCCACGGCGTCCACGTTGGGGATCGCCTCCTGTACCTCTGGGGATCGGTGGAGGCGACTTTTTGTATTTAGGGTTTAGGGTTTAGGGTTAAGGGTTTAGGGTTACTTATGTCCTACGTATTGGGTCATTCCCCCTCCCAGTAACTGCCCTTAAAGGGGCCTTATTAAGGGGGGTTCTTATAACTCCTAGAACCCATTGTGGTAACAGTTACTGTAAGGGGGAATGACCACCTACCCCTAAACCCTAAACCCTAAACCCTAAACCCCAATTATGTAGCGCCCCAAGTCACCCTAAGTAGGTTTAAAATGGGTCATCGCTACAAGCATAAGTAGCTTATAAGTAAGACGCCCCTTTCAAGTAGGGTTTAGGGTTTAGGGTTTCTTCAAGTAGGGGTGGGGTGTAAGTTCAAAGTTAAGGGCTTAGAGTTTGGGGTGCAGGACCAGGAGCTTCCTCTCCATCAAGCTAACATGCTAACATGGAATGCCAACAGTGTTTAGGGTTTAAGGGCACCTACATAGCCTATTGTCCTTCTTCAAGAAGAGCCTTTGCGTGATTCCATGTGGGTTTGAGGGATGGTAAGGTTTGAAGCTTAGGTTGCAGGATGTGGCCTGCAAAATCTGGAGGTTTAGGGTGCAGTGCAGAGTACATAGTTGTTGTTGTTGTTGTTCTACCTTAAACCTTAAACCCTAAAGCCTAAACCCTAAACCCTAAACCCTAAACCTTAAACCCTAAACCCTAACCCTGAAACCCAAAAGCCTAGAGCCTAAACTCTAAACCCAAACCCTAAACCTTAAACCCTAAACCCCTGAGCAGCCGAGGTTTCCCTCCGCATGAACCTCAATGAACCCTAAATAGGCCCAATTGAGGGAGAACATTTGGGGGGGTAGTTACCGCCGGGTGTGGTTAGGAGAATCCATAATGGTTCAGGGTTTTGGGGTTTAAGGGTTTAGGGTTTAGGGTTTAGGGTTCAGGGTTTAGGCACCCTAAACCGCCTGGGTTCCAGGTTTTATTAGCAGATAGGAGACAATTCTCAAGCCTATTGCTACTGTTTTTTGAGCCAACGTTCCCACCAGCCTTGGAAGGACGTACCTGGTCATACAAGACTTTATAGTTGGAGTTTCGCGGTAAGTAGGGTTTAGGGTTTGAGGTAAACGGTAACCCAGTTATAATTGTAGTTATAACCGAACTATAGCCATGTTACAGCATTCATGGTCTTATCACTGGGTTACAACCCAGGGCCCAAATATCAAGCCGACCATCCCAACTCTCAAATTTCAAGCCAAACAGCAATAAGTCTCCCATAGTCATTAACCGCAAGACCCCCCCGAAATAGAAAGATTCGCCCTAACTCATACTGGGATATACTGTATTGGGGGGGCATTTCTGAGTAGGGGGATTTTCTCAAAACACGAGATCTGATCTTCAAGTTGCGTCTGGGGTCTAGAGTGTAGGCTGTCATTCTCACAGGTTTATGGCTATAAGTAGAGGCCTAAATACCCCAAAGAAGTATACAAGAAGAGCTATGCTATGTATAACTCTTGAACCTCGAAGTAGCAAAACAGAAAATGCCAAGAACATGTACCCGCGACTCGTTCAATTAAAAGTTAAAGGCCCAGGCCTTAAACCCTTAACCCCAAGCCCTTCACCGTAAACCCTAAATCCTACGCCTCTACTTACTGTACTGTTTTTGGCCTGATCCCAAATGAACCAATTGACGTCACAGGCCAAAGCCTCAGAAGACCCCCAGCGTCATCTTAAACCCTAAGCCCTAAAGTCCCCAAACCTTAAATGCTAAACCCTACGCCATAAACCTTAAACCCTAAGCTTTAAACCCTAATCCCAGAAGTGCCAGGGTGGTAGCCTGGAGGGCCTACGGCCCTCCGAGATTCGGGGGAGGCTTGGGCAAAGGCCCCTGAGGCTGGTGTTCCTGAGCCTCCATGGAGGCTGACTAACGCGTTTAGGGTTTAGGGTTCAGGGTTTAGGGTTTAGGGTTCAGGGTTTAGGGTTTAGGGTGCAGGAATAGTGCCCCAAATGATGGAGAATCAGATAGAAAAGAAGATGGAGAATCAGATGGAAAAGAAGATGGAGAATGAAATGGAAACTGGGAGTAGACAGGGAGTCATACAAGGCTGACTGAAGGTAGGTAGGCCGAAGCTAAAGTTGGAACCACCGAATATCGTATAGCTACTGTCCTATAGCCCGCTTTACGGTTGTGATCATCATTATTGTGCCCATTATAATAGGTAACAGCCATGTTGCACAAAAGAATTGCCTAGGACTGACGCTTTTGAAGGAATGTCAGGGTTTAGTTTGGGGTGAGAGGTGTTTAGGTTTCAGGGTTGTTTTCCTGCGTTCGCGGTTTATGCTGGTTTTCCTGAGCCTCCATGGGGGCTGACTCAACAAGACAGTAGTTCTAGAGGTCGTCGTAAATGAGGGGCCATGGAGAATACCTTCTTAAAGAGAGATCCTAGCCTAAAAGAGAGCCTGCCTGATGGCTTGTCTAGGGACGTGTTTTGAATGATTGTTTTGGTTGGGGGTTTGGGGTGAGGGTTTGCGACTGACGGTTTTACGAAGAAAAGGTTTATGGTTAGGGGTTGAAGGTTAAAAGTTTTGGGTGAAGCTGATTTTGGGTGTCAGAAGTATCCTGACATTTGGGTGGTAAGAATCAAAATTCATGTGTTCAGGGGCTGGGAGATAGGATGACAATGGACTCATGGTACTGCGGATTCCTGAGCCCAAAACCCCAAACCTTAAATTCTAAACCAACCTGACACTAAGAGAATTTGAGCAGAAACGTCTCACCGTAGTGTACTTGCTGGTGCTTAAGAGAGACTGCGGGAGCTGTGGATCCCTACAAAAATCTCGATAGAATCCCCTATACTATAGTCACCTTAGGATAGGGTTCAGGGTTTAGGGTTTCGGGTTTGAAGCTCGCAGGTTAGGCTTTGAAGGGAGTACAGTATGAATCATTGATATTCTCCCTGACTCCCCCTTGAGCAGCAATAGGCTTTAGACCTCCCCAGAAGAATCCAATCCTGAACCCTAAGCTCTGAATAACATGATGTTTAGTTGTAGCTTCCCTTCGCGTTTCCGTTCCTAAACCCTGAAGCCTAACCCCAAGCCCAAAGCCCTAAACCCCAAACTGTACCAAAATCTTGTTGTTATACCGTTATACCGCTTAACCCTACCAAAATCCTGTTGTTACACCGCTTAAGCATCAGTGAGTCTAGAGTCGGCCGTGGAGCTCGCGCCTCCAGCAAGAGTGTCCTTTCGCGGCAAAACAATGTGAGGGTTTCCCAGAATCAGGGGTACCTTGGGGTATAAGGGGTATATAGGGACTATGGAGGGTAAATTTAGGTTAGGGATCAGGGTTTCCCGAGATTAGGGTACCCTTTTGGGGCTCCCAATAGCAAGGATTATTTCGTTTTGGGGGTCTATATTGGGGTCCCCTTATTTGGGAAACTACCATGTAATGTCGGGGCCTATCCAGGGATTTAGGGGGTACGCTTTCGGGCTTAGGGTTAATAGGAATACAAGTAGTTTTTCAGGTTCAGGGTTTATGGTCAAGAGCTTTGGTTGTCAGGTTTACGGTTTAGGGTTAGGGTCTACGGTTCAGAGTCACAGTCGCAAGGGCATGTGGGATTAGCGTGTCGAAAGGAGTCCATTCTAGTTCTTGAGGCTCCGCTAGGTTATCCCTCTATAAGGCCCATGTAAACCTAGTGTTCATTTCACTTTACTGATTATTTCTCCATTTGATTCTCCACTAGTCTTACTATTTATGCACCAAACTTCCTGTAGTAGTCTGTCTGTGGGCTAAACTTGGAGGAGCTTATATGGTCTTAGGGTTCAGGGTTTAGGGTTTAGTGGTTTAGGGTTTCAGGGTTTACGGTTTAGGGGCTTAGGGTTCTGAGGGAGAATATTGGTAGTTATGCTGCAGGAGCACCCTAAACTCCAAACCCCCATGCTGCGTGATAAACTCCTCCAGCCGCCTTTGCCTTATCAATCATAGCTGAGGTCGCCCTGAGAAAGTCCCCGCTACGTACAGAGTGGCCTACCTCAACCGTACTTGAGGGGCTCCTTTTGGGGGGTATCCCTACCTAAAACCTAAACCCTCTAGTATTTTGGGGTCGACATTGGGCATCCCCTGTTTGGGAAAAAACCACCATTTCACATCCTGTAACGCGCCCCGCATGGCTTGGTAAGGGTTTAGAGTGTAAGGTTAGGATTAAGATGCTATTACGGTTTAGGGTTTAGGGTCTAGGGCTTAGCCTGGAGACGTTATTTGGGCTTAGGGTTAAGGGTTTCGGGTCGAGGGTTAGAGTTCAAGTGCTGTTTCTGTTTAGGGTTTAGTGTCTAGGGTTGCGATGTCTTTTTAGGGTGTTTGGGCATTGCCCCCACCCAGTAGCAGTTGGAGAAAAACCATAGTACAATTATGTACAGCCCGTACTCTTACCTCTACTATGGACTTTCACTGGGTGGAGGGCAATACCCAAGGTAAACCCTAAACACAAAACATTAAACCCTAAACCCTATACAATAGGGCTTCTTAAGGGGGATACTAGGAGTTTAGACTAATTATGGCTCCGATGTCTTCTTGATCTAGGAGGGTCGGTGAACTTCTTTCGAAGAATGATGGCGGGTAAATTGTTTCATCGGCTACATCAGTCAGACGGGATTAGGGTTTAGGGTTTTGGTTTAGGTAGTTTCCCAAAATTACGGTACATCTTTGGGGCTTCCCATAGTAAGGATTATAGTTTTTTGGGTGTATATTGGTCCCACTATTTAATGAAACTACCTCATAACCCAGTTGTGATTGTAGTTTAAAGCCGATTATAAGCATATTAGGGGACTTAGGGGCTTTATGCCTGGGACGTAAGTACAGCTCTATGTAGGTGATAGGTGTCTTGAATTTCCACGGAACGTAAGCAAGAGAACGAAACTCCTCCAAACTAACATGGAAGCCAAAAAGGGACTCTGGGGGTTAAGGTTTGGGTTTAGGGTTTAGGGCTAGAGCAGCTTCCATGTATGTTTTTGGAGGGATAAGCCCTACACACCACTTGGATGGCCAGGGGGAATCAGTAAGTAGGTTAATGATGGGAAGAACTGGAAGTATTACATGGCATGCTTGCTAAGTCCCCTCGGCCCCTCAAATGAAGGGATTTAATCGGACCCCCAAACAGGGAACCCCAAGAATATAGTAGGAATATAACAGGAATAGTTCTACCGGGGCCCTTATATTCCTATGGCATTCCTATTATGTGCTTGGGGTTCCCTGTCTTGGGTTCCCATTAACCCTAAACCCTGAACCCTAAACCCTAAACCCTAAACCCTAAACCCTAAACCTCTTTATAAAGCAAGTTGCGGAAGTGAGGCTCAATTCCACCGGCATCCGCAGAATATGGCTTGGAACTGCAAGGGATGTGTTTCTGAGAATGAATCCCTTGCTACTTGCTCGTGTGTCTAGCTGCGGATAGGCAGGATGGGTGGGAGGGAGCTGTGATGCAGGCGTTCCCGAAAGGAGATCTAGGGCTTAGGGTTTAGGGTTTAGGGTTTAGGGTTGAAAGGGGTGGCCCCCCCAAATAAGTCCCCCGTACGCCTTATCCAGGGAATCTTTGAAAGGCTCCTACATCCGGGCCCCCAAGGATCCAAAAATGGAACCTCCCGAAAGACCCCTTGTTCCCCAAAGGCATTTATAAGGTTTTTGGGGTACTGTAGAAAAAATTTCCATTATTATCCCCTTGTGATCCCTGGCTAATCATAATATAATATGCCCGAAAGCCCTTTCATTTCCATTTCTTTCATCTGTGATGACTTGACTCGTGTCCGCCTTCACCCAAAAGCTCTATTGTAATTGAATATCCTAAACCCTAAACCATAAACCCTACATTTTTTTGGGGGATCCTGTGGTAGAGGACCACAGAAGTCTCCTCGGCAGTGATGTTCAGGGATCAGTGAACCCCTAACCCCAAACTCTTCAGCCCTGGGGTTTAGGGTTTAGGGGTTTAGGGTTTAGGGCCCCAAGCTCAGTCATTACTTGCCACAAGAAATCCCTGCCCTTGAGAAAAATAGCATTTCCTCCGCAATAACAACCTATCCGCCCCTCACATACTGGCATTATACTCGGAGTTTGTGCTGTTACAGGGGTGGGGCAGTTTAATTTCAACGAAGGGATTAACTTGTGTCCGCAAAGCTACGGCTTGTTTTTGCCTCTTCTAATGACTGGGTCAGGTCATACATCTCACAGAAGAAAAGATATGTATGTATCTATCAACACCGTGACATGCCGTTCGCGGAAGAAATATCAATACAACGTGACCTGCCATGTTTGCATGATTCTGGCCTAAACCTTCAATCCTGGCATCATACCCCTAAACCCTAAACCCTAAATCCTAAACCCTAAACCTCTTTGAGCCTCGGGCAAGAAGCACTGCTTCGTCCAAAGGTCTCGGAGTAGCTCAGAATTCTTGGGCCTTCTGGGTAGGGTTTAGGATTTAGGGTTTAGGGTTGTCATACGGTAGTTTCCCAAAATAGGGAGACCCCAATATGGACCCCAATATACTATAGTCCTTATTATGGGGACCCCCAATACAGTACCCCTCATTTTAGTAAACCCCCATACATTGACTTTGAGACTTTGGACATTCAAGGAATGGAGACTCTGGACATTCAAGGAATGGTAAGTCTACATGATCGCAGTCGATCTTTTCAAGGTGTGTCAGGGTAATGCACTCGAAATGTCTACTGTGAGGCCTGTGTCTTAACCCTAAGCCGTTCTTAAGATCCTCCATGATTGTCTCATTACCTGTCATGTTGCTGCTTGTGTCAAGGTCACCTAGAGCCTTAACCAGCATTTGTATGGGGAGAAGGAATTGCTGGCATCGGGCTTCCGGTGTAATCATCCATATTCTGAAGGGTAGAGGTCCAGGGGCGTAGGTAATCTAGTGCCCCTCGGACCTGAACACAAAATCCTACTCCTTACGGATGCGGAGTTCAGGATTTGGGTTTAGGGTTTACGGGTTTAGAGGTGAAGGGGTGTAGGGGGTTCGGGGTCCCTAAACCCTATATACCCACGCAGGTAGTCAACAGGTAGTTTCTTTCTAAATACTCCCTATGTGATCAATAACCCAAAGTCCTAAAGCTTATCGTACTCCCTAATGAGGACACAAGGAATCCCCACATATCCCTGAATCCGAAGCATTGAAACGACCACCAAGTCAAGCTATAGGCAGTTCCTAATCCCTAAAACCTCAAAATCCTAAGCCCTAAACCCTAAAACGCTACACCGTACACCCTAGGGCGGGGGCCCTGACCCTAGACATTGCTCATGTGAAGAAGACAGATGAGATGTATTGTTCATCCTCTCCTTTTCTTGCACACCCTAAACCCTAAACCCTAAACCGCGTAGGGGCTGCACCTCGCGTCCTGGACAAGTATCAAGTACAGTTGCAGAGGGCTGAGGCCCAATGCTTTTGGTTGGAGTGGTCAGCTACATGCTAGCTTCCTAAATAGGGGGACCCACATATGAGCCATAATCTAAACTCCTCAAAAGGGGTTATATAAGGGAATTACTATGGGGGTTCTTAAGGGGGATACTAGGAGTTTAGACAGTTGCTCATATAGACTCCCAAATACATGAATCCTTAGTATAGGTAGGGACCCCCAGAAAGGTGCCCTTCCTAAACCCTGAACCCAAATTTTGGGAGATCCCCACATGCATCATACGGCCCCACAGGGTAATTTGAGGGAGGGAGCCATGGCAGTTCGCCGGGACATCTGGTCGAGGGTTTAGGTTTAGGTTTTAGGGTCTAGGGTTTAGGGTTTAGGGTATACCCCCAAAACCCTACACCCTAAACCCCCCAAAACAACAAACCACAAAAATACATATACCATTATCTCCCAAAACCTCTAAACCCTAGACCCCAAACTCTAAACCCTAAATCCTAAGCCCAAACTTCAATGATAGCTTAACAATTACCCCTAAACCATTCACAGGCCATGTCAGATGATGGCGCTGAAGAAGAGTCCACAGACAAACTCGAGGCGGAGGTGTGGAGCTTTATGAAAGCTGTGGGTTTCGGTTTTTAGGGTTGAGGGTTTGGGTTTTGCGTTTAGGGTTTTGAGGTTTTAGGGGTTTGGGGGTTTATGGTTTTGGGTTTAGGGTTGTGAGGGTTTGGGGTTTAGAGGGTTAAGGGTCAAGAGGGTGTTAGGGCTTTTAGGGTGTTTGGGGTTTAGGGTTTAGAGGGTTTGGGGGGCTTGGGTTAAGAGGGTTTGGGAGGTTTGGCTTTAGAGGGTTCTGGCAGTTTACGTTTTGGAGGGTTTTTTATTGAGTGGTTTTTGGGTTTAGGGTTTGCAGGTTTTGGGGGTTAGGGTTTAATTGGGGTTGAAGCTGTGGGTCCTTTTTTTTTTCTTTTGGGTTTTAGGGCTCAAGCGGATTAGGGGATAAGCGTGTAGGTGTGTCTAAGGATGTGTCAGGCTCTTTTAGTTTGGGGTTCAGGGTTTAAAGGTTTTTTGGGGTTTCGGGTTTTGCGGCATTCGGGGGTTTCGGGTTCAAGGGCTTAAAGGGATAGGGTTACTGGCTCGTGGTATAGGGGGCCTGTGGGTCAAGGGGAATCACGAGGCATTAACTTAAGGGTTTAAGGGGCCTAGCGGTTCAGGGTTGGGGCTTGGAAGAAGCTTAGGGATTTGAGCGTTAAGGCATCTAGGGTTTAGGGCTTGTGGTGTAGGGTTTGGAGGTTAGCTAAGGCAAGCTGTAAAATCCCGTATCGGAGTTTTGGTAACCACCCTAAACCCTAAACCCGAATATGACTACCCATGAGCCTTCAAGTAGGGTTTGCGAAGAGATGATAGCTATGAGAGATGAGTCGGAAATTGTAGGGATCTTTGGGTCCTAAAACCCCAAAACCTTTAAACCCCTAAACCCCTAAACCCAAAACCCCTAGAGCCAAAATCCCTGAACCCCCAAACCCCAAAACCTCTAAACCCTAAAACCCGTAAACCTCTAAACCCCCAAAACCCCAAAGCCCTAAACCCCTCAACCCTAAACCCTTTAAGGGGGACTATAGAGCCCAGGGTTGCTTTGTCAGTAAGCCCTGAAACCCAGACCCCAAACCCACAAACCTTCAACTCCGAGCCCTAACCCCAATCTCAAGACTTCAGGGGCTACCATGACTTTAGGGTTTAGGGTTTAGGCTTTAGGGTATGAGTTTAAGTTTATAGTCCCCCTTAAGTAGATAGAATATAGGGTGTAGGGTTTAAGGGTTTAGGGTATATGGGGATCTTATTCTAACGTATCCAAAGCCATATTCTATCTACCTCAGGGGGACTATAGGTCCCGTCTTGGAGCTTGCTTGTCGTTCTCGGGGTAATGGCTTAGGTTTTAGTACCACTGCTTAGGGTTTGGGGGTGTCATTTACTTTTAAGGTTTCGACATTTTGAGATCAAGGAAATTTACGAATCTTAAGTAATGGTAAGTGTATATGGGCTTGAGCGTTTAGGGTTTAGGGTTAAGAGTTCAGGGTGTCGTGTTTGGCGAATAAGTCTGCTCATGCTTGTCTGGGTTCTGATTTTGAGACATTGTTCAGTTTACCCGACTAACGCGGAAACCCACCCAACAGCTTGGCACACCCCAAGTGAGTAATATATACGTATATACATATATATAATCTGGGGATAGTATAGCCCTAATAAAGAGAGATTACATCGTTCTTTTGGGGTACCCTAAGCCCAAAACGTACTGGCTTCAGCCTCCGCCATGCGGGAATCAGGTCTTGGACGTGACGTAGGGCGGGACTTCTGAGGGGCGGGTTACTTATAACCTACATGAGCTATAGTCTAAACTCCTTCAGCGGGGTTATATAGGGGATCATTTAGGGGACTGCTATAGTGGTTATTGAGGGGGATACTAGGAGCTTAGACTGTAGCTCATCTACTTATAACTGCTCCCTGTAACCCAATTATAAGCCCCTCAGTTCCTCTACAGGTCCCATCAGGGGTGTTTATAATGGTTATTTAGGTGTAATGCAGACCCGTGATTAGTAAACCCCTTCATTTTTAAGGGCCGTAATATCAGGATCCCCATTATGGTCCCTATTAAGGGGAGGAGGTTTATTAATCATGGGTCTACGTTATGTTGGGGGGCCATGCGGGTTATGTAGGGTTGTATCGGTTGAGGGTTTAGAGGTTTCCCGAAACTTTAGGTCCTTAGAGCAGGGACTTTTGTTGGAGAGAGGGTTTAGGGTTTAGGGCTAAGACAATCCATAGTGCTTGGAAACTACCATGTGGACTTGCTAATGATATCCTGGAAATGACGCTTCATGTCTGTTGGAAATCACACTGCCCTACACCCTAAACACTAAACCCTAAACCCTCAAAAGCACCTACAAAGCATTAGGGCGGCCGAAGCAGGAATGTGGGACCTCCAGCGGGCTCCATCGAGATTGTATTCGCAACATCATAAACTCCTTGAAAGGGGACTATATGGGCTGTAGGGTTTAGGTTATATATATATGGGATTATATGAATATATGCTACCCCCCTCATTGACCAAGGTTCTCTGGATGAATTCCTTTTCAATTCCAGTTGAGTCAAAAGAAATCGTGGAATACTGGAATTCTAGATTTGGAGGTGGCTTTGCTCCAGCTAAATTCCCTCTAAAATCCAATTAGGAATTAAAAGCTTTTAGAAATCCTGGCATTCTATTTTTGAGGGTGGCCTCGCTTTAGATAACTTCTTTCTCAAAACCAATTAGGCATTAAAGCGAATTCCTTTTCCAATCCTCTCAGAAAGCAAAGGGTAATCTTGGAATCCTGGAGTTCTAGTTTTGGAGGTGGCTTGGCTCCAGCTAAATTCCTTTAAAATCCAAGTAGGACTTAAAGAGGAATCTTGTAATCTTGGACGTTGCTTTTTATATATATCCCTTTTTAAAATACAATTCAGAATCAAAGAGACATCTCGGGATACTGGAATTCTAGTTTGGGAGGTGGCTTTGCTTCATATGAGCTCCTTTAGATTCGAATTAGGATTTACAGAGGAATCTTGAAATCCTGGAATTCTGGTTTCGGAGGTGGCTTTGCTTTATATAGATTCCTTGTAAAATCCAATTAGGAATCAAGGAAGAGATCTTGGAATCATGGAAGTCTAGTTTTGGAGGTGGCGTTGTTCCAGCTAAGTCTGTTCTGAAATCCAATTGGGAATTAGAAAGGAATCTTCTGGGATACTGGAATTCTGGTTGTGGAGGTGGCTTTGCTCCAGCTAAATTCCTTTTCAAACTCCAATTGGGAGTTAAAAGAAATCCTGGAATCATGTAATTCTAGTTTTGGAGGTGGCCTGGGTTTATATATATATATAAATATATATTATTAAGCTACTTATTAGAAAGCAAAGGTGAACTTTGGAAGTCTGGAGTTTTAGTTTTGGAGGTGGCATTTTGGTGTGTATTAATTTCTGTTAAAAACTTCTAAGAAAGCAAAGGTGAATCTTGGAATCCTGAAATTCGTGTTTTGGAGGTGGCCTGGCTCCAGCTAAAATCCTTTCAAATCCAATTAGGAATTAAGGAGAAATCTTGTAATCTTGGAATTCTTGCTTTGGAGGTGGCTTGTGTCTATATACATTCCTTTTAAATCCAATTAGGAATTAAAGAGGAAGCTTGTAATCTTGGAATTCTTGCTTT
>CAJNIZ010009238.1:0-13630 GCA_905231905.1 Symbiodinium pilosum
TAAGCCCTCAACCCCTATGTCCCTAAGGCCCTAAACCCCATGTTCTGCAGAGCTCTTGGCATCCTAGGTTCAGTAAGCAGGTACTCCAGGGATTTCAGGGTTCCCCAAACTCTGAACCCTAAACCTAAAGCCTAAACCCTAGACCCAAAACCCTAAATCCGAAATCCTAAACCCTAAATGCTAAACCCTCAGCCCTCAACCCTAAAGGACTTGGGACCTTGAAACTCCTGACACTGACTTTGGTCTAGGGTTTACCTAAACCCCATTTAAAGTAGGTAAAATAATAGCCCAAAACCAAGAAAAACAACCCACAAGGCCATTATTTTGCATAGTTTAGGGGTTCAGGTGGGGTCTAGGGTTAGTCCAGGCGGAAAGGAGCTGAAGCGTGTAGGCATATTTGCCCAGGGTGCTAAGGATCTTTGCTTTCATGTGTGAGATACCCCTATGCCCTTCAACCGTGTACTCTTTGGGTGTCCTTGACCTGGGAGCCCCTAAAGGATCAAAGGGCCGCCTACCCAAGCTTCTACTATGCACTGAAGAAGGCGGCTCAAAACTTCATAAACATCCTGGTGTTTTGCAGTGCATCATGACATAGGGGTTTCTCAAAACAGCCCTGAACGTGGAAGCCTGTGATCCGGCTTGAATACCCCTTTCTCTCCAGTATCCCCTGCGGCACCCTGTTTCGAGAAGCTTCGATCTCTTGTTTGCGTCACATAGCTAAGATTTATAACTTATATCATACTGGAATATTCCCAGGTGCCCCAATACCCCTTCGTCGAAAATATACATTGTAAATCATCTATGTAGGTATCCGAGTCATGTAGGGTATACTTCTGCACTCAGGGGCATCGAGCTCCCTGGGTTTTCAGGTGACTTCGATGATGACGACGGCAGCGCCTGGGTGCGTCTCTTGTCCCCCAAATGGCGTGTTTAGTTCGGGATTTGCGGGATCATCCGCAGATCCTTGCGCTGGTTCAACACGAATACCTAAGCCCCAAAAGTATGAAGAATAACTGCTTTTCGGCTACTGCTACAGTTTTTGTCGTCCTTTATATCACCTACGTGTGAGGAGTGAAGATCCTCAACATATTTCATTTCCCAAGATAAATGGTATACAACCCTAGAAGCCCAGGTACCCATATAGTAGGTCCTTGAGCTACAGATCTTATGCAATTATATAGGGGCTTAAGGACAGGAACCCAATATATAGGTAACTGGGCTTCTAGGGCAATTTTGCAAGATCTCCTCCATGCACCCAAATCCTAACCCTTAAGCAGAGTGTCCTCAGTGAGGTTGATACTACAAATCCTGCATGACCCAAGTACGATAGTACTATAATTCCCAAGGTGGAAGGTCATGAGGGTCATGCAGGAATTTTAGTATCCACCGTACGATTATTGGGTTATTGGGCGTTTCTGCAAAAAGGGCCCTGCTGATCTACTCTGAATTAGATTTATGCAGCCCAGCTTATTGGAAGACCTCCGAAAGGGATTCTTAGCCTTGCTTCTTCATACTTCAGGTTTGGTGTTGCTTCTTCAAAAATGTGTTGATGCTGCCTTTGCTTGCACATGAACTCCCGGAAGCTTCATAACAATTGCAAACCCGAATCTCTCCTAAATCCTAAACCATGTGGTTCCCAATAGGGCCACCCTACCTTTACCTTGTGCTAGATGATGCACCCAGGGAGTGCAGGATCTCCAATTAAGGAATATAGTTCAAAACTGACAGGGAGTCCTAGCATGATTTGAGGCAAACTCCTTGAGATTTGATAGCACTGGCCTCCATACTGTTGATGGACGAAATCCTGCATCAGGTTTCTTCTGCCAGCCTTCCCTGCCAACCCTGAATCTTAACATTGACTAGCCCCAAAATGACCAAAAAGGGCACATGCGCATGACCGAAATCCTGCATGACCTTTATGTGTTAGCAACATTGAGATTAGAGGGGCAGGGGGAGATCGATGGCTGACAACTGTATGCTGTTTGTTGACCAGGTCATGCACGATTTTGTCCATCCACCGTATGTCTGTAAAATCCCGTATAACACTGTCATTCAGGGTATCTCTGCCTGAGCCCATAGGGTTACCTTTTGATTCCCAACCTCCACTTTTGAATCGTTATTCGAGTTGCTCTCGAAGCGTACATACGCGTGGCCACGCCGGTTCCTGGGGCCCGGCCCGCTGGCCCAACAAATTTGCCCCGAGCCCTAATCCAAAACCCTTCAATCCCCTGGCCCAGCAGCTTTTCTGAAATCTTAAATCCCAAGCCCCTAAAACCTTAAACCCTAGAAAATCCTTGTAGATCTTTCATACAAAAGTGACAGCTGATGGCCTTCATAGAGGCAATCCAAAATTGAGGCCTGAACCCTAGACCCTGCGTCAGACCCTGCATCCCTGAACACTAAACAGCCCTAAACCCTCAACCGTACCCCGCACCTTGACCCGTAAATTCTAGTTGTACCCAAAACCCCGTATCCTAAACCCTGAATTCTAGCCGCTAAGCCCAAAACGCAAAGTTCTAATCCCAGTACCCTGAACCCTAGTCCCTGTACTCTAAACCCTAAGACCTAATCCCTCTACGCTACACCCCGAACCCTGTATATACCCTAAACCCTAAATCTCAAGCCCTACGCCTAAGCCCGCAACCCTAACCGGCGCACTCTGACTCCTAAACCCTAATCCCTCATCCCTAAACCCCTGTCCCCAATCCCTAAACCCCAAACCTAAATCCAGAGCCAGCATCCCTAAACCCCATAGTCCCCCGTAAGTAGATAGAATACGGCTTTGGGTATATCATAATAAGATCCCCATAGACCCCCATATTCTATCTACTTAAGGGGGACTATAAACCTAAACCCCAAACCTTTAGAAACCCTTCACCTCAAACCTAACACCTGAACCCTTATAAGCACTAAAGCCTTATACGCCCCAGAACCCAGACCTAAACCCTCATAAGCCCTAAACCCTAAGCCCTACTCTCCAGACCCCTATAAACCTAAACCCAAACCCTAAACCCCGTAATCCCGAAACCCTAAACCCTAAATCCGAAGGTCTCTGGCGGGCGTCAAGCCAGGGAGCTACAGCAGCGACGGTCATTTTGGTGGTTAGCGGCCAGATCTTTGAGTTATTTAAGGGTTTAGGGGTTTAGGGGTTCAGGGGTTGTAGAGTATAGCCTTCTGGGCTTAAAGGGTTCAGGGCTTTTTGCTTGGGGCTTGGGATGTTTCCACCTTCGGTCTGGAGTGCAGGATCCGGCGGGTCTAGGTCTTAGGGTTCAGGGTTGCCCTAGACCCCCCATACCCTATTCCGATTTTTTGGAGTGCCGATCCTTTATGTCTAGTATCTTCTATACACAAAACTGGGTACCCTAAAACAGGGTAGTCTAGTAAGGGTCTAGGGTTTAGGGTTTAGGGTGGTTAACATGAGGGGTTCCTCATAGATTGTCCACATAGTCCTGATATCACTGTAAACGCTGTGGGAGCCTGAACACTGTTGTCTCTTTTCCTGGATGAACGTTGGGCATCCTTTATAGTGTTTGGGGTATGGGATTCCTTATATGTATGTAAGAAGGATCCTTCATTCTTCCTAGGGGAAAGTGGGCTACGTTTCCAGTTTCGAAAGATCAGTTCCAGTGCTGCCTTCAACTGACTGGCATGCCTGTCAAGAGTTCAGGTATTGCCAAGATTCTCTACTCTTTTCGCCATCGGCTAGGTTCCTGCTGGATGCTTCCAAGACAGAGGAGACACCAAAGATGTAGCATATACTGTTGGCCCAGATGCAGATTGAAAGCCCCCATCATAACCCATTGTGTTCCCTCAACCGATCTCGTGGTCAACTTTGGTGGATGAACCCTTTCCTCGGCCAAGTGCCCAACAAAGGCAAACAGTTTCACAAGCAAAGAAACGTATACCCTAACACCCAACCATAAACTCCAAACCCGAAACTCTCAACCCTACACCCTACATATGCTTTGAGGCTACAGCCAGGACTGTTGTGGCAGAGATTCCTTCCGTACTTGCCTAGCACTGTTGCATTCTTCTTGGCCTGAAGCCGCGAATCCTTAGCCAGAGCGGCCTTATACCTAGAAAAACGGGATTCGATGCACTGTTATTATGGTTGATTATGCGTTATATTGGGGTTATATTGGGGTCATTTTAGGGTTATATAGGGAACATGGAAAAGAAAATGGAAACTAATTCTAAACCCTAAACCTTGAACCCTAAACCGCGCACTTCTTCTTGTGCGCACTGGTCACTCGAGTTCCTCCCCAACGCCCTAACTCCCAAAGCCTTAGCCCTGCAACCTTCTGGTTGTTAGTGGGAAAGGGCCCTTACATTATGATTAGGTTTAGGGTTTAGGGTTTATAGAGTCCCCAAAGCTATGGTAGCTTCCCTGTTTCTTGTGCATCCTTCATTCCTTACTAGCACATATTAACAGCAAGCAAGACAACCAAGACCACAAAAACACATCCCCGCAGTCCCAAATCACGAGCCCTTGACTGCTAAACCCGCCCAAACCACCAAACCCTGAAAACCTTCTAGCCCCAAACCCACAACTTCAAGGTTGTTGGGGTACTCAGGTACTTTTCTTGGCAGCCGATTGCAAGCATTTGCGCTTCCCGGCCATGTGGATGTGGGTCAGGGTTTGGGGGCCGTAGGTTTTGAGGATTTGAGGCCTTACTCACATGAAGAGCATCATAGAACTACCATTAACCCTCATAAACATTCATGAGCCTCATTATGATTCCCAAAACTCCCGCTTTAGCTTGTCGGGGCCCATCTGCGGAGAGGAGGTGAGGACTGAGGAATTTTAGCCCCATGACGTCACAAGAAGATCCATACGTCTTTGTGGAGCTTCTTTCGAATGTATGTTGAAGCCATAACATTCCACAGGCCTTGAGTACCTACGCAGGGTTGATCACACCAAGAACCCACACCCCAAGCCCGAAAGCCCAAACCTTAGTGCCCGAGCCCTGAACTGAACCCTAAACTTTTGATCCTCAATCCGAAGCCCTCGCCCCAAGCCTCAACGGCCTAGCCCTAAACCCTACGTTTTCTTCCTTCAACTCTAGGCCCAGAACCTAACACTAGACCCTAAACTGGGTTGCTGTTAAGGAACTTAAATTACGTTACCATGATGGGTATATATAGTAAATACTAGGGTTTCCCAATATAGTAACTTAATTTAAGTTCCTTAACAGCAACCCAGTTTATGTAGGCTTGGGGCCTGCTGCTGTGGGCACATCACCCTCTCCCTCACCATGCTTCTTCTCGCGCTGGGGCCGTCAGAGACCTACTTCCGTCGACAGGCAGAAGGGGTTTGGGGTCCGCGGCCTAGGACTTGCAAAGCATTATGTTCAGGGTCTAAGGCCCTAAGGGTCCAAGGACCCAAATAATAGGGTTCTAGGGCCCAAATACCATAATATAGCGTGGGGGCATCATTTAAAAATGCTCATCGAAGCCCTAATCCTGCATTCCTATATCTTTACATGGAATCCGTATCCTGTGATATCTTATAGTCTTATAGTCTTGCATAATGCTTCCCGTAAACCTGAAATCCTAATCCCTAATCCGCCTAGGAGAGTTCAGGGTGTAGGCTTCGACGTTTGGTGTTAAGGCTGAGCGTTCATGACTTTGGCGAACTTGGGGTACTCATCTGTATTAGGGTTTAGGGTTACGGGTGCAGAGCTCTGAGAAGCTTGTCTTCGCACTTCTAACACACAAGAGGAAGTAAACGCTTTGGGATCAGTCACGTTAAGTTCTACGTAACATAAACCCCAACCTTGACGTCGTTGGGATAAGGGCCCTACTGGCGAGCAGAGGGCTTCTCCAGCTTTAGAGGATAATTCAAAAATGGGAACTACTATATTTACAACAGGGTATATACTGAGATAATGGAAAAGAAAATGGAAACTTCTCTATTATGATAGTATATGTATTGAGATAATGGAAAAGAAATTGCAGCAGCAATAGCATAGGTATCAAAACTGCGGCATTTCTTGGGTCCTCAGTATAGTGCCGCGGTCCTTAATATTTGGAGTACCCCGAGGGAAAGGGAACATGATGAAGCAACTCCCCTATTATATTATGGGTGTTTTGGTCCCTTAGGGTCTTGGAACTTGCCCTGAACCCTGGTACGGCTTTTCATTCTCTCCGTGAGGGTCAAGGTACCAAGCAAAAAATGGCTATGTAGTCAGCCATGTTGGCATCTTTGAAACATTTTCCAGATCAGTACTATGCACCTAAATAGCTTCATAATTACTCCAGCGTGTCTCTTCGTAGTTTCCCTAACCCCTTTCTATCCGCATGGTCCCACAAAGAGGAGATGTTGCAACTGGGAAATGGTAGTTTCCACAAACAGGGGGACCCCAACATAGTTATCACAGTTATTATAATACGGACCCTGTTTGGAAAGCCTAGGCCTACAAACCCTTATGCGGTGCCAGTTTGCAATCTGTTGTCCATGTTCTTTTGCATTGGATTCTTCATCGTTGCATCCTATACGCCAGAAATATCTCCATGTAACCCTAAGTAGGGGTGTGTGCTTTGTAGGCTGCGCAGTCCATAGGCTGAATGCTGCGCGGGTGCTTTTGGTAGGCGGTTGGGGTTTTGCGGGTCTGGGGTGTAGGGTCATTTTCGGTTTAGGGAACCTTAGACCTTAAATCCATCCCGGGCCAATTTGACATCCGGACCGAGTGTCGACGGGGTGCTGGATCCCAGAAGTTTGTTGTCACGCCCGCTCGTTCGTGTCTTGCTGACATAATCTCTCCCCATACTCCATGGTTAACATCTTCATGTTGGCCTACACCCCAGCAGAAGCATCTTCCCTACATCTACAATGAGGGGCCTCAAATCAAGAAGTTGAGTTAGAAACCTGGGTCTGTTACTCTGTAACCCTGAGCGTTTCATTTGGGTTTGCAGTTCTGACTGTATATAGAAGTCCTGCAATCTAGGACAATTGCAACCCCAGTTGCTCCAAAGCCTAAACCTTGCACATTTAGCTCCAACCCTACGTCCTGCAACAGGTGGTGGCTGTTGCCGTGTCTGGACTGCTGTTTAGCCGAAAGGGTTCTAAGTACTTATATAGGGAATACTAACCTAAACCAAATTTTTCATTCCCGGTATAAAGCCCTACTTCGTACCATACAGGTACTGAGGATCTTTTGGTCAGGATCTAGGGCTTAGAGGACGTCAGACCCTGTCAAAATATGATAATGTTTTTTCAGGGTGACAATTCAAGCTATCTTCCCTTGCTATCCCAGCGCACCCGCAATTGCACCTGCAATCCAGAAAGATTGCTTATGGCATGGCGTTTAGGGTTACGGTCGCATCTCGAATTGCGATCTCATTCCGCAGGATCTAGTTGACAGGGATCCCATCTCTTCGGGGTACAGCGCCAGCGCTGAACGTTAAAACCCTTTCCAGGCCAGGGTAGTCTGATCTTAATTAAGTTGGTAATTTCATGAAATACGGGAACGTTGTTATAGACCCCCAAATTCTACAATCCTTTTTTGGGGGACCCCTAAAATGGTACCCCCTAATTTGGGAAACCTCCAGGTTGGTTTTCTTACTGAGGCAACCTGTCTGAATGGAGGTCCCAGAATGGAGCCCTTGTAGGGGCTGTAGGGTTCCCGAAAAATCGGCTGGAAGGTAACCCTAAACCCTACACCAAGTCCCCATGGATTCCAGGAACTCCAAAAGGGTTTTTCAAGGGACTTCCAGGGGCTTCTATAGAACCTAAACGCTTGAGGTACTTTGGGGAAGATTGCCCTCCAAACTTGCAGGGCTCTCCTTGGGGTCTCAAGGGACTTGCAGGGGCTTAGGGTCTTCCTACAAGAAAGCCACTGCGGTGATATTTTCATTTCTACCCTAGGGATCCAAATAACCCAATGTAGGTAATATTTACAGACTTTGGGGCCCAATGTAGGTATTATTTTTGTACTTGGATCCCCAGGGCTGATTTTTTAACCGTAGACCTCCAGTTCAAGGCTTCTGAGTCTGAGGCTGAAACTTTGGGAGTGTGGCATTGAAGAAGGCTTTGCTTCAGGTTGAGGCTGAATGGCTTCTGACCCCAAAGGGGCCCCAGGGCCAGGGTACTCTGGTGATCTTATTCGTTCTTACTGTAGTTTTGCTATATGAGCCATAGTCTAAACTCCTTAAAGGGGGTTTATATGGGGGAATATATAGGGGACGACTATAGGGCTTATTAAGGGGGATACGAGGAGTTTAGACTATAGCTCATATCTTTCGGGCAGCGGGCCCTGCCCTTCCGGGACTTTTGCTTTCTTATTCCGATGTTTTCGTAAGTAGTGTTGTCACTGTACACGGAGGTACCTCCTGCCCTTGAAGCCAATCTAACAACATGATTGATTGCCAAAGGAGCCACTGAGCTTCTAGTGGAAGTTGGGACCCCTTCAAACCGAGGCCCTGAACTCTGAACAAGGTGCAACAAAGCATAGCCCTGATCTCAAAATCCCCAGACCCTCTAAACCCTAAACCCTGAGCCCAGGTCTTTCTGACTCTCTGGGCTCTAGGCCATTTCTGGACGGCCCCGGGACTTTTTCACTGTGGGCGAAGTTTTCTGCTGATGCGGCCTGGACCACGCTGTTTTTGGAGACTTGGGGTTTAATAAAAGGTGTAGGGGCTGGAGTGCATGGGTGCAGCGTTCAGGGCGTTGAGGCTTGGTGTTTCAATTCGGGGCTTGGAGTTCAAAACCTGCACTGCAAGCACTTCAACCAAGACCCCTAGTACCGAATTAGGTCTACACACTTGTAGCGCTACAGTTTGGCAGTACATCCTCCTCAATTGATAGATATTGCCCATAAAGCTGCAGGTAATTCGAGATCACCCTGAACCCTAGATCCTAAACCCTAGCCTCTTCGGGTAAGCTCAGGTGGTTCTCGACAAAGTGCATCGAGGGCTCATGGTCGAATCATTTCGTGGCACTCCTCGCCCTGTGCGCCGGCCACATTTTGTTAGGTACGGTGGATACTAAGAGTCCTGCATGATCCTAAGTACAAGTTCCTTGGAGATTGCAAGATTATAGGTTATTATAGTATACTAAGGCTCTGCATGATTTTTAGTATCAACAGCAGGAAAGCTGTCTGAACTACAAACCCAAAACCCCAAACCGTTGCAAGAAACTCCAAGAGTATGTAGAACAGTAGTCCTGCTGGCTCTTTCTTATGGGTTTTGGGCCTGATTTTGCCTACTTTTTTGAGGTCCAGGTAGGCGGGAGAACGCTTAAGTTACAACCAGGTTATATCCGCATAGTTGCCTAGACCCCCCCAAGTACCCTCTATAGATCCTAAATATCTACAAGTAGGACCTACATAGACCCTGTTTTGGGGTACTTAGGGGATCTAGGTACTGCACTCTAGATAACCCAGATCTTTCGGAATAAACGTATGGTTGCGATTCGGGGCTTGCTCTCACCTAAGGGTCCATGTACCCAAGAGTTGCCAAATCAGTGGTCTCATTTCGGTTATTTGGGGATAACGGAAAAGAAAATGGAAATTATTATATTGCTTAGGATTTAGGGTTTAGGGTTCATGGCTTATGGTTTAAAGTTTGCGGTTTCGTGGTGTGTGTGTGTGTGTTCGGGATTGGTTGAAGATTTAGGGTTCGGGGCTTGCTCTTGTGCTTAGAAAAACCGCTCATTGCCTTGTATGCCCACACCCTGGGAACTAGAACCTTATGTTTGTGGAGCTGTCGCAGTTGAGTGGGGTCGATTTTGCGTGTGGATGGGATTGGGCTAACTTTTGCCAGATTATCCAGCGTTCGTTTTTACTGGGCCGGGCCAAACGGAACAGCTGCTTTTTTCGAAGACATGAAAGCAATAGCAAGTTACGTGCGCAGCTCTCTACCTAGGGTCATTCTTAAGGCGCTCGACCCTCAACGGCAAATTGTGGTTTCCCAAAATTAGGGGTACCTTTTTAGGATTATAATACTTTGGGGTCTATATTGGGGTCCCCTAGTTTGAGAAATTACCAAATCTTAAACTCAAAACGTCCCGCACCTCACTGGCTTGTCTGGAACACAACATTCTATTCTCGACTAATCATTTTGACTCCCATTGCAAACCCCAAGCCCTACTCCAGGCACCCCGTTTCCTTCGATCACGAGGATGTGTAGTATACAAACGTTGTTGGAAGCAACGTCAGCAACAACTCCACGCAAACATTGGCGGCACGGTTTAGCTTCAAGGTCTACTTATTTAAGGTTTCCACCGGTCATATCGGCCCATTTTTGTGAGCGTCCACAAGTTTGGTTGGGAAACTGCGCAGTAGCAGCTCTTTCTTACGAAGAGCAAGGTATACAACTTCAATGTTGGCACATGCCACTGTACGAATCCTGTTTAGACAGAGTCAGTCAGCACTGCCACTCAACTAGCTGGTGACTCGCGGGGATCGGGCGAATGGATTGCGAGTTATGGCGGTTGCGTCAGGACTGACAAGCGGATACCTTCTTTCAATCCCTACAAAGCACCAAGTATTTAAGCATCTAAAAGGTTCTTGCACAGCCAAAGGGGGCAATGTGTAGCGATAATGCCTCAAAAGTTGCAGCTCAGGAGTTTAACATTTCCTGCCTGCGTGCAAGTAGGATTATGCATCCACGGTATTGTAACTTTACCTTGCCGACAAGTAACCTAGGCTCCTGAATATATGAGTTATAGTCTAAACTCCAGACAGGCTGGTTGTACAGGGGATTATATAGAGGAGTATCATGGTGTTTTTAAGGGGCATACTAGGAGTTTAGACTATAGTGCACACTGTGGTTTTCTGTAGCTAAACTCCTCTTAGACCATGAGAGTACCATAAACCTATTTGACGGTTCATGCGTTAACTGCTGATTATACGTTGGCTTGAAAGTCGTAATTTACGCTTAACCCCACGTACTTATACCCGCGACTTAGAACACCCATAAATGATACCCAGGGCAAACCCCACATAAGCCGCATGACCTAGCGTCTCTCCGCAAGCAATGTCTCCTCAAAAGAGCGGGAAGCGCGCGTCCAGCTTAGTTTCCTCTCCAGAGCCCCCCTCACATCCTGTTGGAGTTTGGAGTTCGGGCTTTGTAGGGCCCCCGAAAACCTTCCCCTAAAAGCCTCGCTTGTTTCTTAATCGAACATATGTTTCTTTTTACTCGGGGCTCGGAGGAGTTACCCTCCCCCAGACGCGCCCAAACCTGGAGTTAAATCAAGCAGGGAGTTTCAGGCTTAGGCCGTTTAGGGCTCTAGGTGTACTGCCCTAAACCCTAACTCTAAACAGTGCGGCTTCGTGTTTAGCGTTGAGGGCCTCGCTGTTTTTCATGAGCCCTGCTCCAAAAGTAAACCCTAAACGGAAGAGAGTGGAATTTTGTAGCATGGTAAAAGTTAGACTAAACCCCCAGAGGGTTTGGGGTTCAACCCCAAACCCTAAACCCTAAACCCCAAAACCTAAACTCCAAACCCCAAACCCTAAACCCCAAACCTTATAAACCTTAAATCCTAAACCCCAAACCCTAAAACCTAAACCCTTCTGCCCGGAACCTCACAAATCTGAACCCCCGCATACCCCAAAGCATACCCTCAGCCTTGCTGTGCTCTCAGCCTCACCCTAAGGGTCTTAGTACTCAAGTTTAGGGTCTAGGGTCTGGGGTACTCAAACAGTCGCTCACTTAGCCAATAGAGGAACTTTAGCCTTTTTTGGGCATCCTTTTTGGGTCTGTATAATAAAGTTTAAGCGTTTTTAGTCCTGGTTATTGGCTTCTACATAGGTACTTTGGGCTCTAAACGCGAACCTCTAAGGGTCCAAGAACCTAGTAATCATACTTACCCAAAACCTGTACTATGACCACTGTTACGTACCCAAAATCCAAGTACCTAATTCTTCGCTATTTGGGCCCTTTGGATACTATTTAGGTACCTGGACCCTTAGGGTCAGTGAAGGTACGGAGTCGGGCAGCTGTTTTACTCCTTTCCTGAGATGCTCCGGGAAATTCTTAGCACCGAACATCTGCAGAGTGCTTCCTGAATTCAGGCCGTGAACCCGAACTGGAGTGACCAATCTGTAGGGTTTAAGGTTTAGGATTTATGGGGTTTAGGGTTTAGAGGCTCTGTGTCTAGAATCGGGCGTCTTGCTTTCTAGGGTCATTACCAGGTTGTTGTCTATGGAACTTGAGCCCCACATTCTAAACCCCAAGTCGGAAAACCTGAGTCCTTCATTACGCCTCATGGTGACCAGAACAAGTAAACCTTAATCCCCCTACATCCTCAAGCCTGGATGGGTTTAGGTTTTAGACTCTGAACTGCGACAATCTGATCCTCCGTGAGACGTGCTTTCCAAATGACTCTGTGAGGGCTACAGTCTTTTCAAAACGGACATCTGAGGGTCTAGGATTGACGGGTTGCGGGCTGAAGGTTTAGGGATAGCGCTTCGGGTTACATTTTTTTTCGGTTTAGGGTGTAGGGTAAGCAGCTGAAGCTTCTGCAGGGTTCCTACCCTATGGATGGTGCCAAAGTGCACTGACATGTCATGGCCGTAGGTGCATGAACCCCCTGAAGTCCTAAAGCTCAAATCCTAAAGCGCATCGTCCAGTTCAAGGGCCGACAACCCTTAGCAACCATCCCTGATCCTTGAACTGCAAGCCTCTATTCCCAGAGCCTAATCAAAATCCCAGATCACTAGGGTGTAGGGTTATGCCAGAGCCCTGAACCCCAAACCGTGCTCAGCCTCAACCATCCAGATTTTTTAGCTAATTTTATAACCCTAAACCCTATAAGCCGTAAATCAAGAAGACCTTTGTTGTGAAAGGGCTTCGTTTTGCGGCCCCGATTACTTCCTCCTCTCTTCCACCACGCGGGGATTTCAACATGAGTCATATCCAACTTGAGCGTATTTTAGACCCCAATATAGAGTAATAGCTATCATCTTTTTATTTTGGGTCGAGTAGTTTATGAGAAGAGTATAGACCCCAACACAGAGTAGTAATTATCATATTGATATGTTGGGTAGAGTATTTCAATAAGAAGAATATAGATCCCAATATAGAGTAGCAAAATTATCATTTTGTTGGGTAGAGTCTTTTATGAGAAGAATAGAGACCCCAAACTATCATATTTTTTGGTAGAGCATTTTATGAGAAGAATATGATCTCATTAGGTTCAACCACCAACAAAGCGCCACTCACAGGAGGGTGCCCCGGTTTTCGGGGGTGTAGAGACTATTGGGATGACAGGATCTAGGGTTTGGTGGTTTAGGGGCTTAGGGGTCAGGGTCTAGGGTTTAGGGTTTAGTGGTTTGGTGGTTTAGGGTTTATAGGGTTTAGGGTTTAGGGGTTTAGGGTCTGGAGTTTAGGGTGTTTGAATAAGACAGAAGCCATCCTGGTGACTCTTTGGGTTGGGTACTGCCCCCCCCCTATAACAATTGGATAATATCATAGAGGTATATATAGCCCCTGAACCCGAAACCCTAAACCTCTAGCATTTAATAGGACCCCTAAGATTGTTACAGGGTGGTGGCAGTACCCAACCAAGCTTTGGATATTCTGTGGCTGTGTTGCTGAATGCGGCTAAGGTTTTTTTTTGTGCTAGGGCCATGCGTGTCTTTCTCCGCAAGCACGCTTAGGCGCCATCTCAAAAGAGGGGTTCCTCACT
>CAJNIZ010009240.1:0-13628 GCA_905231905.1 Symbiodinium pilosum
TCAGGGCTTACAGGCTTTGGATGTAATGTCCAGGGCTGAGGCTCAACACGGCTCAACAACGTATAACAACGTTTAGGTCTCGGTCACGAATCCAGGGTTTAGGGTCAGGGCTAGGTTCACGGTTAGGGTTTAGGGTTTAGGATTGTGGGTTTAGGATTTAGGGTAGGGCTTTCGGGTTTAGGGTAGGGCTTTAGGGATTGGGGGTAACACGGTTTCCTAGGGTTAGGGTTTAGGGTTCGGGTTTAGGGTTAGGGGGTTTAGTGGTTCTAGGGTTTTACGGTTTAGGACAAGGTTTAGGGAGGGTTTTTAGGGTTAAGGGCCTTTCACGGTGGGGGTTTGTGGTTGTTTGAGGTTCAGGGCTCACAGGCTTAGGTTAGGGTTTAACGTTCAGGTTTCGGTTACGGGTATCTCGGGTTTAGGGTTAAGGCTACATTCGCGCTTTAGGGTTTAGTGTTCAGGGTCAGGGGGTTTAGGGTTCAGGCTTTAAGGCTTGGGGGGGTTTAGGGTTTGGTCGGGGTCAGGGGTCAGGTTTCAGAGTGTTGGGCATGGGTTCAGGGATTGGATTCTGGCAAGGGCTACGGTTTCCACCATTCGGGGCGTGAGTTTATGAGGTTTGTCGGCTCCCGTTTTTGCGGGAAATCAATACACGATTTTCTTCCCTGAAAACTGGCCCCTGGACTGGCATGTTTTCAGGGTCAATGTTCGCGGTTTTGAGGTTCGGGGTCCAAGACTTCAACGATTTAGGGTGAAGGCTTTGGGCTTGTAGGTGTTGCGGGTAAGGCACGTTTTTCCGGGAAATAGATACATGAATGTTTTCCCTGAAAACTGGGCCCTGGCATGTGTTCATGCTCAATGCTTGCGTTTTGGGGCTCGGGGGCCAAGACTTCAACGATTTAGGGTGAAGGTGTTGAGCTTACAGGTGTTGCAAGGTTAGGCCTGGGTTCGCATCAAAGCATCAGGTTCTTGGGGTTAGGTTTACAAGTGGTTCACGGTTAATGAGCGGGCCTTCAGGGATTGGAGGTAAACGAGTTTTCTGGGGTTAGGATTTGGAATTAAGGGTCTAGGGGTAAGGGTGTGGGGCTGGCCTAGGAAAAAAAACCTGGCCCGGTCAACGTCCCTAAACCCTAAACCCTCAATTCGAAGGGCCTAGGTGTTGGGGGATGTGTTTGGGGACCAGCGTTCGCCATTTTTACGGTTGGCGGCCAAGGCTTCAGGAGTGAAGGTTTTGAGCCTACAGTGTTGCAGGTAGAGCACATTTTCCGGGAAACGAGTACCTGAATATCCGGGCTGGGATCTTCTCGGGGGGGTTGGGGTTACGATTCAGGTCAAATGTATGGAGTCCAGCGTTATGGTCCACGGTTTCAGTGGGGGGGCAAGGCGAGCACGACAGCAACTATCAAAGGTCGAAGAATCAAAGTTCCGAAAACGATGACAGTTATGCGTTTTACGAGGCGAACACGCACGCAACATTCAAGGGTCGAGGAATCACAAATCCAAAAACGACGACAGCTATGCATTTCACAAGGAGCACAAGCCTGCTACTGTAAGGTGTCGAGGAATCACAAGTCCGAAAAGGACGACAGTTCTGNNCTGCATTTCGCGACGACAAAAAACGGGAAGTCACAAGCGACCCCTCTACCAGCGCAACACGGAGACTACGTCATATAACCCATGTAGGTTGTGTGAAGCGTTGCTGGCAAGACACTTTTACAGTGCTACACTGGGCGGACTTGAGCTTCGTTACATGTGTCCACAAGCAACTGGTCACCCTGCCGCAGTTTTAGCCACCGGGCTGTGGAGAGCGCTCAAGGCTTCCAGGACCGACCTCAAGTCGTCGTCGTGCAAGGCCTTGTTGAGGTTTTCAGCAGTTTCCATTGTGCGCTCAACTAGCTCCGCTACTTGAGAGCTGTCTCACACGCTGCTGTCAAGCAACGAGACTCGAGAAGTCAATCTCGAGCTTCACGCTGTAAGCCAGCCTTGCTGGTGGGGTCACGAATGGACGGACACCTATTCCACTAACAAAGAAGCTGCCGGCAAGAACCTCAAATCCAAGTGGCTGTGATGACTTGGCCGCTTCTCCCATTCTGCCTTCAAGGAAAGCATCAAAAGCCGAACGCATTCTGAAGTTTGGGCAGACAGCTCTTCATAGTCTGAGTACCATGCGCTGGCCTTGAAGCTCAGTCCTTTCAAGATGATGCAGAACTTCAGACACCGGCGCTACTGGAACAAAGCTAGGGAATGCCAACCGTCAAAGCTGCGTGAAACTCAGTACGTCCTTGACGTGGGGGACACGCTCAAGACACTCAAATGCTTTGGCTCGATGCCAGCCACCACGTGGAAGAGATCCTGCTGCGCACGTGTCTGTCTTCTTCCTGAAAAGTGCAAACATTGGCCGGTAAATCTGGTCCGTCAGCAGCGTCGCGAAGTGGCTAGGTCCTCTACCTTCCGGTGAAACAGGCGATGGCTTGCAATTTCCCGTGCAACACGCGCGCAACATAGCATCTGTTTCAGACACTTGTCTGGGTTGCTGCTAAGGAACTTAGATTAAACCATGATGGGTATATCTAGTGAATAATAGGGTTGCCCCAACATATTGGCTCAAATTAAGTTCCTTAACAGCAACCAGGCTTTGAGGAGTAAAGCAAGCTGCATTGGATCACTCCCAGCTGATCCACCGCTTCGAGCTCTGCAAAAATGATGAAGCCATTGTGATCCCTTGGTAACTACTATAATGGGTTATATAGTGGTTAGAAATAATGGAAACTACTATAGCGGATTATATAGGGGTATATAGTATGGTGCTGTGGCATCAGCAATTTCATATTTGTTTCTGAATCCTGTGAAGCCGACTGGATGCCTACATAGCAGATGTCAAGGCACTTCGCTTCAGACTCATATCACCACCCTTAATATTAACACAATGTTACTAGTACGACGTACGATACTGTTACTTTTACGGTTCTTGGTAATTTCAATCTTGCCGAGCCACCGTTGGCTGGGCTGTAGATTCCAGGAGTGGCATTCATGGGTGATGACGTCGCCACAAATTCGGACAGGTCGCTTCACGGTCACGCCCCTTGCAACAATACGAAAACGGGGGTCCCCTGCAAAAGAAATGTCGTGCTCCGCGCCAAGTTGCCTGAAAATCGCATCACTCGTGTCCTTACAAGGTCGAGCATGCCAACGGCGAAGATTGACAAGTAAAGCAACAACATATGAACGAGCAAGCCTTGCCACAGATTTAGAATTGGCTTGTGCAGTTGGAAGTCGGCAGCAGTCCAGTTGCAAAGGTCCCTTTGATGAAGAGCCCACAGAAAGTTTTCAATTGTACCTTTGATGTCAGCTATATACAAACCCCAATATAACCCTATATAATATATTAGTTTCCATTTTCTTTCCCATTATCCCCATATACCCCAATATAACCCCAATATAAATTAGTAGTCTAATAGTAGCTATAGGGCACCTGGAACGGCAGACTTGAAGCAAAGTGGGGGGCACGCGCTTCGGAGACGTCGTGTGCCTGGACTTCAAAGTCCACTGTGAAATCCTTACTTCTGCAGCTGCAAAGGATGCACAAACATTCCCACCTCCATTTCTAGAGAAATGAGGCTGGAACAAACAAGTTTGCCCATTGCTGCCGAGACACTTTGCTTGAGTTAGCCCGCCAAATCCGCACATGCTGGAACTCCATGTTCGTTAGGCGGCAGTGAACTGCAATCTTCTTGAGGATGCACAGGAATTCCGAGGCACTGCGGTGTCCTGCGGAACAGCTCGCATGCCCATCTTCCTGCATCTGTTACGTGCTATGGATTGCTTTAGATACAATATTGGGGAATGTGCTAGAAGACGTTGATCCGCACCACTTGCATGGTTTCAAGTCAAACCTGCATGCTGGTGGAGCCAGCCATTCTCATCTGTCACATCCAGATGGCAACATAGATGAGCGGAAGTGTTGCCTGAAGTCCGTGGGACAAGGCCGGACAACGGAATCTCAATGCCTTCAGAGCCTAAAAATACGCAGAACAACAATAACAATACTATGTAGTAAAAACAGAAATGAAAATGGTAATAGTAACAAAGCTATAATAACAATGAAGGTGAATCACTTGCTTACCTTGCTCAGGCCAGGATGCAAATGGCGGGAGTTGACGGGAAGTGGCACACGGCTGCTTCGATGACCTCTGCTCTGCCACCCGTGCACAGCTGCAACCAGAAGCTTCTTCAAAAGCCAACTGGCCTGCTCACAGGATTGGGCTCTTGTGCACTTTGTCCGAAGTACTGGACCAGGAGCTTGGTACTCTTTGTGCACAAGCCAGCATGCAGCACAGAGCTAGTCAATTGATTAATGCGCCTTCATCCTTACTTATGCTCTCGCAAATGCTAGGAGTTCTTGGCCGCGCGCCAGAGAGTTTCGAAGAAGATACGGAATGCCTTCCCAGCGGTGCTTGACGGACTGATCTCCCAACAAGTTGTAATCCGCAACGTCAGCCATACAGCACATGGCATCTGACCCCCAATGCTTATCAGCTTCTTGGAGTCTTCTGAGGCTCGAGGTGTTCAAGACGTGACGGGTGCCTTGTTCCGCTAATTCGGCAAGATCTGACTGCAATGTCCGCATGTCCTGGCAGAGCCGCAAGCAAGCAACCTCCTTCGGAAGAAACCAGCTCTCAGAAAACATGCATCATTGAACAAATCATACATCATGTGATGCAAATCCCCAGGGAGACGCTGCGGTTTGAAGAGCCAGACAGAAGGTGTAAAAATGCTGCTCCATGGCAGACGCCAACGTCTGCGGTACATTTCAGTTGCATTTTGGCCACCCTACATCAGCAAATCCCAAGGAGTCGCTGTGTCTGGGAAGAGCCAGAAAGAGTGTGCAGAGATATCGCCTACTAGGGGATTTTGCATCAGGAGCCTGCGAGCAATACCTTGTAGACGCCGGGATGTCACGCTAAAACCACCAAACTGAATGTATTCGCTGTCATCAACAACATTTTCTTCATCATGTTGTGAAGCAGTGGACAAGCCCTGAGACATGGTTTACCCAAGTAGACGCTAAATCGATGCATAAAAACCGGCCCGATGTAAGATAACCCCAGCATTTGTAGCTCTGTAGAGCATCGGGAGCCGCGGTGGCCAACTACCGCTCAGAAATAACATGCGCCCAGCAAATGGCCAATCTCAGTATCCTTCCCAGGCCCATAGCACAAGGCCATCGTCGGCAACGACTGAGTTCAAAATGCATGACCCGTATACCACTCTACCCGTCAGTGTGCAAAGGCCGACTGCAAGCAACAAGCGAATGCTTCGGGATGCTTCCTCACATTGCCCTAAGGAGGATGGTGCCCACAATCATGCAGGTCGCCTCCAGCGTTGGTGCTTCTGCCCTTGGCCGCAGATCGAAGCAAAGCCTTCGGCATCCTCTGCCCTCATTGTTGTACACCTGCTGGCATCTAAATCTTATCGTTCTGATCAGTTGCCACCCCCGACCTGAAAGTGGTCAATCAGTCCCAGCACTTCAATGTGGGAGAGGACCTCGAGCATACGGTCCTGACATGTCCAGAAGCCGAATCGTGCTAAGCACCAGTAGAAGTCGGCCTGAAGACTTGCATTGTGGCATATCAGATTTCTGAGCCAAGGCTCGGAATGCAAGTCGTCCGTGTCTGCTGCAGACTCCAGAACGTCCTTGCAAGTTGACTTTGCCCTTCATACGCAGCCTCAGGCCTACATGGCTAAGGAGGAGCAAGTGCAGACTGGCTTCCACGCGAGCCGTGAGATGAGAATAAGCGCGGAGTCCGGCCAGCCTTTTACGACCAGGCAGTGTCTTGCAAAGACATTTCCAGGGCATTCCAGGCCAAGATGCACCGTTGATGTTGATCCTCCCTGGTTGAGGCAGCACGCAGTGCTGACGTGAACTGCACCTTATTCTGAAATGTCTCAGAGGTTGTTGTGCAAACTGTGGAAAGTCAGCATGTTGTGGCATTCCATGCTGGCAGCTCTCAATAACTAACCCAAACACGACAGGAATTGGCCTTGGCCTTGCTGCCTGAGGTGGGCTTCATCATGGATGCTCACCGCAGGTAGCTCTGCGCCATGATGCGGATGTTATGTGTGCATGTAGCATGCATAGCAAGCTTTGGAGCCCAAATTCCTTTAAGCCCTTGAAAAACTTAGTCTCATGCCCATGGCGGGGAACTTCTGGAAGAACTCGCGGAAACTGTCTCCCGTCTTGATGCAGTGCCTTGAAACAGAAACATCGGTGTCAGAGCTGTCCTTGCCATGAAACCTTGTGCTTCCAAGCATCAACCTCTTCTGCATGCTGCGCAATGCTTGCATTGACGTCTTCGCTGGACGAATCTCTGCCTTGCAGAATGTATATTTGAGCAGCCACCTTGCCTATAGGGATTTTTACGCATATGCGGATCGTCATCCCTGTGTCCTGCCTTTAGGGCAATGCCATCATCGGGAGGGATAGTTCCCATCGCCTGACCAGGCGGATCTAGGTCTAGGTGAAAGCGGGGCTGATTCACTCTAGACCGCCTGGACGTGAATTTCTTCTGAATTGTAGCCGGTGAACACAGCCAAAGCCTCCTGAAAGGCTTGGCAAGGTCCTGTCGTGACATTTTGGGCTGCCAGGGCTGCTGCAGTGTCAGGAGAGTTCATGTTGTCTCTTCTGCGCCTGCTTCTGTAGTGGCGGCCATGAGGCTCTGATTCGCCACCAAATCGCAGTGCACGTGGATCGCGACGTTGTCTGTCTGACAGTAGTGTCTAGCCTTCATCAGTAGCATGCACGATTTCACAATGCCTCGCAAGAGGACCATAACAGATTAGCCTGCACTACTATCCGGCCACAGGGCATCCAGTGGCTGCACCTCATCCCAGGACTCTGCTGCAATCAAGTTCTGCTCCTTTGCAAAGGCAGCTTGCAGCAGAAGAATGACTAAGTTTTTACCCCCTGTGAAGCAGTTCGTATCATGAGAGAGTTTGGGACTTCCTCGGTCACCATGACATTCATCGGATACATGGCAGGGTAAACGGTCTGGCACACAGATGTCTCGCGCTTGTAAACCGGCGTGTTGGGCTGGTGCACCTCGCCATTCACAGGGCAGTATGTGAACCCTAGTCCAAACTCCTAACATCCCGCTTAAGATCCCGAATAGTAGTCCAGTATATGATCCCTTACATAAGCCCCTTTATGATTTCAGACTATGGCTCATGTCCCTGGAATTGCGTCGTATTGATGCTTCCCTTCAACAGCTCACTTGCCAAAAAGTCTCAAACGGCTCCTGGCCTGGAAGGTTTCCTGCGGCGTTGACGCAAGCTGAACCTGAAGCCAGCTACGCATAATTTGGGCGCTTGGGTTTAGCGTTTAGGGCGTTTCAATAATCCTAGCACCTCTTGGCGTCAGGGTTTAGGGTTTATAGGATTTGAGTAAGAATCTCCAGGTTGAATTGGAGCTCAGTCTGCTTCGAGACTTAGAAGGTTGTGTTATGTTGTGTTGCTAGTATGGAAAATGGAGACTATTATAGTATATTGGGGTTGCCGGAATTGAAGCTCTTTTGTTGCTGAGCGGCTATGCCTCGCAGCCGGGGACCGGGGATAAGAGGGGAAGGACGATATGGGGCGATGGCTGTCTCACAGAACAAGACCAATGAATCCAATCAGTTGCTGAGGAATTCAATCTGTTGCCCTCTTTGCAGGCTGGCTGCCAAGTCGAATCGGAGCGGCTCAGAAGGTGATCCGCTGTCAATCTGTGTCATGAACGTGCCTGCCTCAGGTTCTGCAGATGCGATGTACACGAGCCTCCTTCAATCGCTGATGCTGCTCGAGCATGAGCGGGTCTGCTGTAGACTTGCCGAGTGTCGTCGCAGTCTGTGTGCGGAGTTCTGCAGGGCTCATCCTGTTGCAAGCTCATGCTAAGTCTGTGTCAGACTCGTTGGTGCAGAAGCTTTCAATGGCCTGCAGATGGGGGCCGCCAAGATCATCTGCGCGCCATAGTACACAACTAGCATCTTGTTCTGTCCCTGCTTTGCTGTCCTGTGACGGGAAGCACCATGCAGGAAGCAAGGCTCCAAAATCGCGAATGTCATTCCCTGAGGTGTGGACTGCTGGGCTGCTCTCTGGACAAGCATGTGGTTGAAGGGTCTCCCTGAGTCCAAGTCCAACATGGCAGGGCCTTGCTGCTTTCGAATTGGTTTCTCAGGACCGCGCTCTGGGTCTTTGACCTCTCTCCACATCTCAGACCGTCTCCACTTCTTGAAGCCCTGATTCAGGGACATGCTATGTGCTCACTTCTGAAATATATAGACGGAAGCAAAAAGGCAGCTGTGGGGATGCGCAGAGGCCTCTGGAGAGAAGTATGCCACGCGCCCTTGCTTGCTGTAAACGTAGTCAATGCCCAACCAAAGGTCAGGGCACCTCAGCTCGACCCAAGACGCAAAGCATCAGATTGGCTGCCTTGGGCCACTGCTGCTCCACAACTTCTGGCCAGGCCTGCGCGCAGAGGGAATCTAGGAACCGGTAGAGTAAAACTTCTCTTACTGTTGCTGCGGTGTGCATGTTCCAGGCACCCCACCTCCTCACATCTTTTTGGGAACAAGGACTTCCATATCGTTTCCTGATGCCAGCACAGCTTCATCTTCCGATGCCAGCCAGGGCTCCACGTGCCGTCAAGCTTCTATGACATGGCACTGCAGAAGAACCAGCTGATAGAAAATCTCCGCGTCCTGCCGACCTGAATAAGGAAAAGCATTCTAATGGAGATGCAGGAGATCATCTCCTCTAGCTAGCGCGCCGACATCACAACGGCGAGGCGTCTGCATATTTGTTTTGTACACCGTCCATCCACAACATTCGAGATTGCTGTCTCCAGGATCCAGAACATGGGTGTGGGATGTTTGCAGTTTGGCCGAGGTGCTCTTGCTCGTGCTGAAGGCCACCTTGATGAAGAGCTGCTCAGAAAACGTGCCTCTGAGAACCTGCAGCACAGGTCAACGCCTTTCTGGACCACACGCATGCCGGCGTGAAGTACAGTAATTCCCAATCCTAGCAAAATAGACGGTAGCTTGCAGCCGTAACTAGGAAGATTCAAGCAGGTCGTGTCGTGATAGTCCATGCTCACGAAGCAGCAAGGCAAAGCACCCACTATAGTAGCCATTTCGTCAGATACTGGTGGGCCCGTTTCCAGGCTGTGCTGCTCTGTTCTGTTCTACCACGTTGTAATTCTGCCACGCTGGGAATTGCTGTGCTCAGCATGGTTCCATGCTTCTGGTATGTGCTTTGTGGCGGAGGGCAAGTGGGTCCTGCAAGCAAAAAGGCTTCGAAGAGACTGCCGCCTCCTCCATCTCATCGCAGCCGGGCAGATATGTGAAATCTTGACCATGCTGTGCCTAGTCAAGTGCAAGTGCAAGCCTGCAGTCGGGGCTACTACGTATACCAGGCAAGTGACGTCCTCAATCTCCTTCAAGCACCTCTGGATTCCACGGCAGTGATCACGCCACACCTGCACAGCATCATCTGAACCGACTGTTGCTCGGCACTGCCCTGGCCTGCAGTGGGCTTTGCGCCAACCTCTGCCAAATACCTAAAGTCTGCTCACATAGCCCAAGCAGCGCTTTAGTAGTCCAATCTGCACCATTACCGACCAGTTGCCCAAATGCTGGGAATACTTTTCCACGATGCCGTGCTCCTGGATGCACACTTCGCATTCAGGCATGGGAACTTTACTCGTTAACCTGTAAGGAGCATTTTGATAAGAACAGTGATGCAAACTCTTCGACTCTTGTGCGTCATCATGTGATCGATGCATGATGGCGGCTGCATGCGGCTGCAGGACTCATGCTCCTTGCGCAAGCCTTCCTCAATGTTCCGTCCTTTGATTTCGCACAGGACGCATCCATGAAGTTCTTTTGCCAAGGCCGGCAAGAATCGCAGCTTTGCGCGTTCACTGCTATCTAGCAGTCAAGGCGCTGTTCCAGTTGACAATTGCTGCAATAGGATCTTCTCCACAGGTTGACCTGGCCAAAGAGTGTTGCAGAAGCAATCCAGGGATCTGATTGGTTGTGTTACATTAGCAATGTTTCGACTTCTGTCAACTGCTGAGCCTGTCATCCGCGCTGTCCATTTCGTGGCCGGCAATCATGTAGACGAGATGCCACATGAGCTCATCCCGAGACGCCATCCTAGCATAGTCTGAGTTTGGGCGATTTGTCTGCACGACATCGTGCATTCTACTTGCCACGCAACATGGCACAACTAACATTTCTGCAACAGCTGCTGGGCCGCAGCTGTCCTGCAAGCCAGCAGGAAGTCATCTTGGGTCACCAAGCTTTCTGCTTCCTCGTGGACGGATGATTTAAACCTGGTGCACTTCAAAACGCCAAAACAGGAAGCTTGGTCGCTGACCTGCAACAAAGCTGCAGCTTCTGTAGGAGCTTCTTCATCTTAGGGTTCTCGAACTGAAAGAGGGCTCGGAGCTCCAGGTTGAATTCATCCTCCAAGGCCTTCCACCATTCCTCCATCCTCGCTCCAGGGCTGTGTAATCAAAGTCTAAGAAGCAACGGAAGCTGCACAGTGTGCCGGTGCAAGTTGCTCCAAGCCACGAGATTTTGCCGTTGTGGTCGCTGTCTACCATGTTGAATAGCCGGACCCATGCCTTTTCCTTCCAAGGCTCTTCTGCTCCACCTCAGACACCCAGGCATGAGTCAAGGTTTACGGCGAAAACTTTGAGTAAGACGGCGCACCTTCATGCAAAGGCTGTCCATGGAGCCTTTCGAATCGCTGCTCCTGAGTGTGCTGTTGTCAGGCGCAGTTAAGCTGGTTTAGAACTTGAGGCGAACGGTCGACCCACGAACGACAAGAACTACAGTACCCACCGCCTCGATCCCTTGAGGAAGGCTTCGACAGTGAATAGGTTTGATTTGGTATTCGGTCAGACTATTGCAAGGCGTCCAGAAGGCGCTGACCAATGTGTCCGCGCAGTTCTTGAATGCAGCCGGCATGAGGACACCCTTCACTCGACAGCCTGCGAGGAAAGTAAGAGGGCATTTTCAGCTCTCTTCAACCAAGGTAACATGTTTCCGGCGGGAGAAATGGACAAACATACCCACGCATACCTTGCCTGTTTTCCCCCAAAGGGCTATCGTAGCACGGCGCCGCCGAGGTCTCCAACACTGTCAAGCACGCTTTGATGTCTTGCTGCTGCAGCGATTCAAAGGCAAAGTAGCCTCCAAACACATGCGACATTCAAATGAAAGACTGTGAAGGCAAATCAAAGCAAGCTCCACACTTCGGCCTGTCCAGGAGCTGAAGCATGCAAGTATGCGGTTGATTCCGCTCCGATACAGCCTTGGCTCTTTGTAGCCGGAAGCGCGGCCAACCCATGGCAGCGTGCTGTTGGCTTTTTGGAAGACTCTGGGCAGCCCGAGGTGCTCCACGCCCAGGTAATCAAGTGGGTTCACATCCTTGGCTGAATGACCAGAACTTGGCCACAGTGGTCCTCTTGTGTGCCGAGGCTCTCCAAACGCCTCTTCGAGCTCGCCAGCTGACGCTGTGGCCGGTCTCAAACGCAGTCTTTCTAATACCAGCCTTGCAGTCTCCTCTGGAGCCTGCCAGGGTTTTTACACGAGAGACAATGAAGCGTAGGCACGCAAAGGGGAGCTGGCAACGCAAAGCCTCCGGGTAGAGGCATTCTACGGATGCGAGGAGAAGTTGAACAGGCTCCCGGAGTTGCTTTGCCTCCTCGTCTGAGGCCTTGCAAGCTCACGCAAATGTGAGGATCCCGACTCGGGTCGAATTTCAGCTCCAGAGGGCGCCTGCTTGGGCATCAGTTGCCGCAGTTCTCGAAGCAGTGCCTCTTCTCCGGCCGAACCTGCACAGCATCAAGCCTTTCGAGGCCTGTTTAACTCTGGGTACTAAAGGCCTTCTGCACGAAGGAGGCGCATGGCAGCAGTGGCGCGCACAGGCTCTGCTTCCGGAGGTCCAAAGATGAGCTGCAGCTCGGCTTTTGCGAGGCACTCTTGCTCGGCAGCCGCCTTCAATAATATTCTATAGTAGTTTCCATTTGATTTTCCATTATCCCTACATAATTCCCAATATTCTATAGTAGTTTCCATTTTCTTTTCCATTATCCCTATATACCCCCGCCTTCAATGTGAGTAGTCGCGTGGCAGTGTAGCCATGGCCAGCGTCGGAGGCAGTCAAGAAATCGAGGACGGCCAGGAGCGAAAGAACTTCTGCCAGACTCCCAGGCCTCCTGCAAAATTTACTATAATCCAGTATGCTTTAGTAGAATATAGTATATCGTACTATCATATAGTATAATATATTATCATCTTAGTATAGTATATTATAAAATAATAGAAGCAGCGTTGCAAGCAGCAGGCTTTCCTGTGCGCTGCGTCTCCCTTCGCTGCCATGGCTCCGCGCTCTGACACATGCTTAGCAAACCACGTAGCGGCCACGAAGGCAATGCTTGGGCGAGGCTCCTGAACAGGGATTGAAGCATCAGCCAGTGGTACTATATGATTACTATTACTATTATTGGTATCACTAGTACTACTATTACTACTAGAATTACGATTGCTATTAGTTATGATTATTCTTACTACTATTAGTACTAGTCTTACTAATCGTATTACAATCACTACTATTACTATTCTATCTACAATCTTCACGCCGAGGCGCGCGAGGCAGCGCCGTCTCTAAGCAGACCAACCTCTGCTTTCAATGTGTGGTGCGAGCATCCGAGAGGTGTTCTCAGCAACATCTGGAGGTTTCCCGTTAACTCAGGGACCCGTTTTTGGGGTCCCCCCATAATAAGGACTAGCATATATTGGGGTCTACATTTATATTGGGGTCTCCCTACTTAGGGAAACTACCATCTGGCGGCACTGAAACAAAAATAGCAGAAGACAATCCAGATCAGTGGGCAAGTGCCCTGGAACTTGCCGGATGCGCTCTTGAAGGTTCTCGAGGCCGCTAATGTGAAGCGACTGAACCTGCCATTACAAGGACAAGCGCCCAAAGGACACCAAGGGACCTGTTGGCAGATTCCGCGGCCTTGCCTGATGCCGCATGCTAGGTGCGAGGAAAGGAGTGTTTGCAGCATCTTCTGAAGGAATGTCACCATTGCCACCAAAGGCCAGGATGACATCTGGTGCCAGGCAGAGCTCCTGTCATCAGAGTTGACGCTGGCATCAATCTGAAGATCTTAAAGGGTTCCAGATTTCCACTGCAGGATGACATCTGCTTCGTCTCCAGACTGCATCTTGTGAAGCTCAGCCTCAGAGCAAATTCTCATTGCATACTGCGCTTTGATAAAGATCTCAGTCTGGTTGTCCAGGATTTCACTTGTGATTTGCCTTACGCCTTACTGTAGTCATGAAAGGAAGCAGTGATCCATTTTGACTGGGGAGGCCCCCCAGTCCATCCCAAAAGGGTCATGGTGGCCAACCACTTTTCTCAAGGAACCCCAACCTCCCAGAACAACCCAGGAAGGTTGGGCTAGCACATAGCAGTTTCCCGAAGTAAGGGGACCCCAATATAGACCCCAATATACTACAATCCTTCTCATGGGGACCCCCAAAATGGTACCTGCTAAAAGCTATCCTTCTTGAGCAGTCATG
>CAJNIZ010009242.1:0-13626 GCA_905231905.1 Symbiodinium pilosum
CCATGCATGTGGGGGTTTTCAGGCCGTCTAGCCTGCATAAGCTTCCAGGGGCCTCCAGGGGCCTCCAGGGGCCTCCAGGGGCCTCCAGGGGCCTCCAGGGGCGGCCGGCTGAGTCTGCAAGAGAAAGTAGAGGGGGTTTTAAAGGGATCTGAGGCTGGATGCCTCGGCGAATTTTGGGGAAGTTGACTGGTTGCAGTCTGTTTGTACGCAACTATCCCCCCCCCAAAGCACTGCTAGTGGAAATATCACCCAACACAGTTGGGGGGGCCGCCTACTTCTACTACTACTACTACTACTACTACAACAACAACTACTACTACTATATTACTACTACTACTACTACTACTACTACTAGTAGGGGACGCGCCCATTGGTTTACGCATCATTTCGGCTTGCTGGCTAATCGTCTTCGGGATTTAGAGGCGAGGGTCGCAGGAAAGTACCGGAAGAAGCAAACTTCAGCATGATGGGTGTCAAGCTAGACGACGTCGAAAGCCCTTTTGCATTGGTATTTACAGCACTTTTGACCTTCTGAAGACTCCCTCAAAGTCATCCGGACGCAGACTAACCGAGATATCAGAACTGACAGAAAGGCATGCTGCATGCTTGCGTAAGATTGAGGAATCGCCGGAAAAGTGCTAAAATGCGGCGCCAATTTTTGGCGCAGAATTTTAGCACTTTTTTGCCACGAAAGAGAGAATGTACTGGTATTTGCAGTAGTTTGTGCGTGTCGCGTGAGTTCTGAAGGATTTGCGGATTTCAGCGTTTCAAGCTTTAGGGTTTAGGGTGTAGGGTTTAGAGTTCAGGGTTTAGGGTCAAGCTTGCGGAATTGTGGCGCGTTACTCCCTTTTTGCACGCGGAAGCTCAATCTATTTCAGGGATGTTTGTGGCGGACACGCACCTGAATACCTGTCTTGAAAACAGAGTAACGTTCATGTTCGACAGCATACAATGACTAGAGCATCCATGCCAAAACCATAATAACGTTCATGTTCGAGAGCATACGATGACCAGAGCATCCATGCCCAAAGCATAATCACGTGCATGTTCAAGAGCATACGATGACCAAAGCATTCATGCCAAAACCATAATAATGTTCATGTTCGACAGCATACGATGACCAGAGCATCCATGCCAAAGCCATAGTAACGTTCATGTTCGAGAGCATACGATGACCAAAGCATCCATGCCAAAACCATAGTAACGTTCATGTTCGACAGCATACGATGACCAGAGCATCCATGCCAAAACCATAATAACGTTCATGTTCGAGAGCATACGATGACCGGAGCATCCATGCCCAAACCATAAAAACGGTCATGTTCGACAGCATACCATGACCAAAGCATCCATGCCAAAGCATCCATGCCAAAACCATAATAACGTTCGTGTTCGAGAGCCTCCGCCAAGATTTCAATTCCGTCAAGCTTAAAACCCATAAATATTAAAGTAGTTTTTCCCCTCGAAGCTTCATGCCTTAAATTTGACATGTTCATGCCCACGCAGCAAAAACCCTGTAAATTACAGTGTTTTTGCTTCTCCCTGAACACAACCTCGCCCAACGGACCAGCGTAAACGCACGAGCGCGTAGCCTACTACTACTACTACTACTACTACTACTCCTGCTGCTGCTGCTGCAGCTGCTGCTACTGCTACGGCTACTGCTACTACTACTTCTACTTCTACTTCTACTTTTACTTCTACTTCTACTTCTACTTCTACTAATATTGTGTTTTTTTACGGTCAATATTGCCATTCATCTAATTATCACAAAGACGGTGATAATACTAGTGCTACTATACTTTTAGCTTGCATTCACCTACCCCGAGGGTCCAAGTACCCAATGATCAGTTTTTTGGATCAAGGGAAAAGGAATTATAGTACAGGTCTGCAGCGTCAGCAAGTCCATGAATATTAAGCACATGGACCTGCATGGTTACAAAGAAGTTTTTTTCGGGCACGTGCGCGCCACTTTAGGTTCACAAAACAGCACAGACACCTTGAAATCCTGCAAAACAGACATGTGAGCCATTGTCCAAACTCCTAGTATCCCAGAACCCCTATGATATTTCTGATATCATCCTCGTATGATCCCCTTTTAAGGAGTTTAGGCTATGCCTGCCATGCCCAGGTAGCTTATCGACACTTAACGCTCCGGATGATCTGGAGAGTGATCAGGATGAGAACACGAGGGACGACTGGCTACTTGTTTGAAGTAGTCCTTTTAAGTTTTCAGGCTTAGGGCTTTGACAAAAGCCCAGCAACAGCTACCCAATTATTGGTTTATAAACGCATCAAGGCTGGTGGGAAAAGGAACTCAAGACAGTGCATGGAATGCGGAGTACGAGACTTCTTTGATAAGGACCTGCATGGGGGAATCAGCCTTTCGGCTCTGCGCTGTTCGTGTGGGATTCAGATATGTACATGGTGCAGGGTTCTGGGTTTGCGTTTCAGGAGGTTTTGGAAATTCCATATCTACATTGCGGACCGTGGTGGTTACAAGGCAAAAAAGATTTTCCGTCGGCAATGTTTGTGTAGCAATGACACAATGTAGAGGAGTCTCGCCAGTTTGAAAAGCCCTGGCTGCATGTTGTCTTGATTTGTGACCTGGGTAGCAGTACCTTCCAAAGTCAAACACGAAATGAGAAACCCTAAACTTTAAACCCTAAACCCTTCTTGTTCATCACAGCAGCCATGGGCTCGAGTACACGGGATCCTCGTCTCCCACTCAGGCAGAACTTGAGCGAAGGCATGCCAAGTAATGTCGAAGGATGCACAACTGTCAATACAATGCTCCTACAGTTGTTATGCGACCCTATTTTATTGGTATAGGCCTCAGCGACATCCCAATACACCCCTGCAAAACCCCAATTCCATGTCTTATCGTTCCTTTTTCATATGATTCTCCGCTATTCGCATTAAACATGTTAAACGGCCCCTCAACCCTGAACCCTAAGTCCCATTCATCCCTATACCTGCCGGTTCAGCCCTGGCGGCCCTTTAAGGGGACCTAAGTAGAGCTGCTACCATAACACCCGTCCTAAGCGACTTTCTAATCTCAGTACAGCCTCTGCTGGGACCCTACATTAGCCCTAACCCCAAACCCTAGACCCTGCGTTTAGGGTTTAGGGTAGACCCTAAACCTCAACCGCATAGGCCTTCGTTTGCTTTCGGGAATCAGATCAGGTCTTCCTGGAATTCTGTCCACTGGAAGAGGCAGCATGTCTCGTCGCCCGGCTTCATGAGATCGTGTAGCGTTGAGAAGTTTAGTGTGTGGGATTTAGAGATTGGAGGCGGTGGGTAAGGGCAGGGGGGTGGTTCAGCTGTTGATGTTAAAGAAACTACTGGTCCTAGTAGTTCTTGCAGATAGTTGTGGGTGCGGCGAAAGCTCTTGTGCAATCGTACCGTCTTCACCTGGTTCAGTGCTCCTAAACCCTTAACCCCCCATAAACCCTGAACCCTATATATGTGTTTCTTTCTATTGTTTCCGTATGTGTTTTCGTTGTTTTCCTGTATCGTTCTTCTCCGTTTCCTGTTTTCATGTTATTTTCCGCTATTCCCTGGATAGGCCCCAAATACTATAGTAGCTTCCATGTTCTTTTCCATTATGCCAGTTGCCTATCTCTGGCTTTAGGAATTCAAGTTGTTCTGTTTTCCTCTTCTTTCCAGTTCTTGGAGCTTGTAACTTCCTGAATCTTGCCATTGCGTTGACCTCTTACAGTCCCCCTTAAGTAGATAGAATATGGGCAGGTGGGATATATGGGGATCTCATTATAGCATACCCAATGCCATATTCGATCTACTTAAGGGGGACTATAATCCAACCCAGTTTGCCCTCATGAATCATAGTCTAGGCGACCATGGTGTTTGAAAAGTAGTTTGCCAGGGTTGTGCATTCTCGCAGAAGCGCTTCTATTCATCGCAGAGATTTATTCGTAGGACGAAGCGATTAGGTTGGCCGGTTGGCTTATTGTCAGACATTCAGGGCGAGGTTTCTGTAACCCCTAAACCCTAACTCCTAAACCATAAATAACCCTAAACCCTAACCTCCTTAAACTCCTAAAGCCTAAACTCTAAACTCCTAAACTCTAAACCTTATAATGACCACCCAGAGTGCCGCCAGCCTTCAAGCCCTTTAGCCACAAAACCCCCAAACCCTACCCTAAACCCTAAACCCTAAACCCTAAACCCTATCTCTGAACTCCTGTATCCCCGAAGCGCCCAGGGTCCCAGCTCGCTGAATCCCCCAAACCCAAACGTTATAGTCCCCCTTAAGTATAGAATATGGGGTTTAGGGTATAGGGTTGAGGGTTTAGGGTTTAGGGTTATAGTCCCCTTAAGTAGATAGAACGTGGGGTATATGGGATCTTATTATAATTTACCCAAAGCCATATTCTACTTAATTTAGAGGAACTATAGCCCTAAACCCTATCTATTTAAAGGGGGACTATAACCTAAGCCCACTCTGAGCACCTCAGGGGAGTGCCGATGCCGCCAGATCGCCGTTTACACGATCACCATCTCAAGATATTGAACCAGCCCCGGAGTAGCAACTTTAGGTTTTGGGTTTTTCTAGGTACCCCAGTAGTACCCCTTTTCCCTTCGTATTTGGGGGTCTCCTTATTAGGGCTGAATAGTAGGAAAACGTGTGCCCTTATTTTAAGGGGTTACTAGGGAAACTAGTTCTGTATTGGGGATATGTTGGGACCCATTCGGGTAATCAGACTGGAGAATCAAATTGAAAATAACATGGAAAATGAAATGGAAACTATTCTTCAGAGAGCCCGTTGGTTGAGGTCCAGCATGTATACATTGGCCTTCGAGTTTTGGGGGTGTTTCCCGGGAGCCGAGCTGAGAGAGAAGTGGGCGAGAAGAGTTCCGAGCACGGTAGAAATGGGAATTTGTAAGTAGACACTTTTCTTCCAAATGACTTCCCATCAGCATCTCGGGGCAAGAGTAATGGACACTTGAATCCTAGTTGTAGACCTTGAGCGTTTCTGGTTTCAACTGTTTTGGAGTCAGGGTTCACGCTTTAGGGTTTAGGATTGGGAGCCAGGGTCTAGTCTACAGGAAGTGACGCCAAAAGTACATGTCTTGAAGAGAGTCTTCTTGGGATCAGAGTGGCACTAAGAAAGCATAATGTTGAGGTTTTTAAGGGATCGAAAGGCCGGAAGGATTGCGGGAGGTTCAGGCTGTCTTGGACTTTTCTGATCCAAACACTCCAAATACAAGCTGTCCTGAATGCATGCCCACATGAGCTTTTATCAAAGGTATTTGTGCTTTGGGGGGGGGGTCCCCATGGCAATGAGGGCTGAAAAGCTTTTAATCTCGAGGATATGTTAGAACAGTGTGTATGGAGGGCCCACCACGTTGACTGCGCCACGCCATGCGCAATAGGAGCCAGTTCTTTGGGCTTCAGGCAGGAGCTTTACACGTTATGCGTACCCCTAAGCTTCAAAGCATAAATAGACTATGTGTTCAGTGATTGCAAGTCCTTTAGCAAGGGCCGTCTGAAGAACAACGCTTAGGTTTAAGACCAGAAGAACTAATCGCACGCAAAGGGGTTAGGGTTCTATACAAGGCTCTGCAAACAGGGGGCCTCAAATCCGGTATAGGTTATAGACAGGGCTCGCCAGTTGCTTTGTGGTCCTGCGGAGGTGTAAAGGTTATATACAAGGATTTCAATGGGGACCCCCAACAGGGAACCCCAAGCACAGAACAGGAATACCTCAGGAACATACCTACCATTGTCGTTGGATTCCTAGTACAACCTACTACATTCTTGGGGTTCCCTGCTTGGTCCCCATGACAGTCCTTTTACAAGGTGGATAGTGTACAAAGTACATATGTTTCCACGGGCAACAGTCTTGGAATTGGTATTGGTCCAGAGTTCTAATAATGATGGAAATTATCCAGCTAGAGCGTTTGGATGTGATCAGCACTTATGATCGCCATCTATGCTTTCATGCGCTTGATGCGGTGGCTACTAAAATTCTGGGTGCCCCAAGAGGCATCTTAGCGCGCATGTAGGAATTCAGTGAATTCCTCGCTTGAACCCTAAACTCTAAGCATCTGCAAGCTGGGAGCCCTGATTTCCAGGTAGGATATGTCACAAGACTGCCCGACCGCGTCCAGGTTGAGGTTTAGAGGTACCTGCCCGTATCAAGATGGACCTGTTTTCGCCAAATAGTCCCTAAACCCTAAGCCCACCGCTGGAATGGGTGGACCTTGGAAAGCTTTATTGTTTCCTCAGTTCAAATCCTTCAAATCCAAGATTCCGTTCGGATGTGGAGCAAGCGCCCAACGTCTTCACGGAGATTGTGGACTCCCGCAGATAGATGAGCCTCGGCCTACTATGAGCTGCATTCAAAATACCATGACCATAGTAAGTTAATAATAAGGAAGCCGCATTAAAATTATTTGCTATATACCCATATTATGGTAACGAAATGGAGGTTTTTTTAACAGCAAGCCTGTACCTGGCTCCGTTGAAGTACCTCTCTACAACAATTAGGTGTCGGCCTCAAACTTCCGGCGCGGCATATTTGGGTTTAGGGTTGAGGGTTTCGGGCTTAGGGTTTAGGGTGATTCTCGCCCCCCGAAGACCATACTGTGGAAAAAGGAGTGTCAGAAGGATCGGATCCGTCTGGCACAGTAGAAGCCAGAGAATTGGAACATTACTTTCACAAGTGCAAACAAGGGCTTAGGGTGCTTGGCTTCCCTCATAGCAATAATAAGAACAATAATACTAGTAATAGTAATAATACCTTTAATTCTAATAATAATAGTAGTAATAATAGCAATAATGCTACTAATTTTCATGCCTGCTACTGTAGGTTCTCAAAGGGCGGGAGCTAGGTGCAGTGAGATGCTCCTCTGAATGAGCTTGCATATCGCAAGGGTTTTGCGACAGAGGTAGCGTCGCACACCCTAGAGCCAGGCCTTATTCTGATATAGGGCAGGGTTTTACTATTGTATTGGGGTGAGTGTCTGACGGGCTCCTTATGAAGAATTGTTGGTGGGTGTATATTGGGTGTCCAATTGAGAGGTCGAAAATGAAACTAGTTGGTCTTTCGGCTTTGTCTCCAAGTTGAGAGTCTTGATATCTTGAACCTGTCATAAACAGGTGTGAACGTCCTAGAGTAATCCTCCAAAGAGGCCAAAGATCCTCAAGCGTCAGGTACAATCTTGTGATGATCCGCTCCTATTTTCAGGGTACCAAAGGTACTCCTGGGTTTTGGGAGAACCCCACGTAAAACTCAAGCCTGACTATGCGAGAGCCCAGCATCGAAACGATTCTGCTAATTCCAGAAGAGGCGCTTTAGCCTAAAACTGCCCTGAACCGTTGCCGCCCACAGAAAACACAGCCCCTGAACGCATCATACGAGCCATTTTCTAAACTCCTAGTATCCCCCTTAATAACCCATATAGTAGTCCCTTATGTAATCACCTCTATAACCCCCTTTAGTTAGACTATAGAACCCTCAGAATGTGTGACAAGCAGCTTTTCATAAGATCCAGCAGAGGGACCCCCAAGAGATGTGCAGTTGAGCCAGCTCTAGCGGGGAAGCATATGGGGTTTCCCAAAATTGGGGGTACCTTTTTGGGGGGTCCCCATGATAAGGACTACAGTATTTGGGGGTCTATAATGGGATCCCCCTATTTTGGGAGACTACCATAGAAGACTATGATCTCCCAGAGCCATCAAAAAGCGTGGATGGCAACAGCATTTCCGATTGGAAAAGGCAACATCGAGATTCTCTGAGGAGACTACGTGTGCCAGGACGCCGCTGTGTTTAGCTGGGTTGCTCTTAAAGAACTGAAGTTAAGTTACCATAATGGGTACATATAGTTATTAATATGCTTTAGATTAAGTTACCACAATGGGTATATATATATAGAGTTATTACTATGGTTTCCCCAGTTTAGTAACTTAGATCAAGTTCCTTAACATCAACCCAGTTAGGGTCTGCGGGTGGTTGGCACGCCTATCCCCGAAACCCTATAGCCAAGGACTTGCCGTGTATTGGGGATCTTCAGTAGGCATGCTAGGTGTTCAAAGATCTCGGTGTTTCTTGAACGAGAAAGGGGCCCTCGCCTAAGACTAAGAAAATGGGGGATGATAGGCAGATGAAGGAGGGTTTCCATGCATGAAGAATTCAACAGGACTAAAGAGTTTAGCGTGTGTATAGGCCTTCTCGACCTCCCACAAACCCATGCATGTCCTTCAAGCTCCAACAAACCCTACATAGCCCATAATGCTTAGTAATTGAGAGGTCCAGGTAGGCTGTTAAGGTAGGGCTCCCACCATGAAACCCCTCAGAAGGGCAGACAAAACAGAAGAATGGGATGAGTCATCCACCCAGGTGTTTCATGCCAGCTATGCCAGGGGTGCCTGCACAAGCATGAGCTCTCAATCATTACGATAACCATTTTTTCAGTGTAAGCCATGTACCTCACTACTGGACGGAGAATCACATGAAAACGGAGATGCAAACTAGGGTTATATAGGCTCGGGAGTATATTATACTGGAACGGAACAGCACATGGACAAATTAGAACTCGTAAATCCCATAGGCTACTGTAGGGATTATTGGGGGGGAACAGACAAGAAAATGGAAACAGGGAACTGAGGGGGGGGCCCCATATTAGAGGTACCTCTAGAGGGATATAGGAGTTACATACGATATTATAGGGATAGTATACAGCCCTGGTAGATCCCCTGCTCTACTGGAGGTTCAGGGTTTTTGGGTTTTGGGGGGTTAGGGGTTAGTGGTTTAGGGTTTAGCGCGTTAGGGGCTTAGGGCTTACTGTACCTGTAACCCAGTTATAAGCTACTTGAGTTACCTAGTATGGTTAGAATTGGGTTAACAGTTCTAGTTGCAACTGGGTCAGAGGTACCCTGCTAAGAGATGCTCCTTATTTTCCAAGAGTTCCCTCGAATCAGGGTTGTCGAAGTTGGGGATATATATATATATATACACACACATGGTGCCACTGTTTGTGGAGATCCCTAAGCCCTTAACAAACCCTAAACCTAAGCCCCTACACGCCTAAACCCTAAACCCCTAAACGCTAAACCCTATGTTGTACTTATGTTCATCACACGTCATCCCACTAGCCGCAGAGATGTTCATAGTAGAGTAAACGTAGGTTCTACCTATCCCTAGGGTGTAGGGTTTGTTCTAGGGTTCTAGGGTTCAGGGCTCAGGGATCCAAGTAGCCAATGTAGGTTTCCCAGAGTCTAGGGATTAGGGTTTAGGGCTTAGGGATTCAAATAGCTCAATGGGTAATTTGTTCCAGACATTAGGGCCGTGTAGGTATTATTTGTATAATTGGATCCCCCGATGATACGCAGCGCTCTGACGTAGTAGGACACTGCTTCCCGTAAAATCGTGTACTAGCAGCTGATCCTTTGACGAGATGTCTTGGAGCCTCAGCAGGGTTCGGGGTACCTGAACCCCGGTATGGCTTAGGGTTTAGAACCTAGGCTTTAGGGTTTACGGTTTAGGGGTAAGGTAAACAATGGCCGGGCTGTTTTGGGCCAGTCTTTTCCCTATTACTCTGGCCAATCACAATACAGACGCGCGCGCGCCAACATGTCCAGATGTTAGGGAAAATTACGTCAAAACTGTTGTAGGCGCCACCTTAGATCGTAAATCTGAAGCCTTTGGCAGCAATCCCTGAAACCCAAACTCCAAAGCCTCTCCTATGAACCCTGGAATCAAATCAACCCAACTCCCCTAATCAAAACCTGAACCCTAAACCCAAAACCCTAAGCCTAAACCCCAAACCCTAGATCCGTTGGATTCTCTACGTTGAGGACGAAAGGACTTTTGCACGATCCCGGTTTGCGGGGCATTCTGGCGGATAGAGTTCCTCGCTCACACGGTTTTGTTGTTAAGGGGTTTAGGACTTGGGTTCGGGATTATTTAGGGTGTGGGGGTTTAGGGCCATTTAGGGCTTAGGAGCTAGCGTTCACGGTTCAGGCTCTGGTTTCATGGTTCAGGGTTAGAGGCATGTCATGTCATAGATTGTATAAGTACGGGTTGCCATTTTTAGCTTTCTAAGTACTTTGTCACGCTTGGCCTTTTTCCTCCCAGTTGGGCAGGGTAACTTGGCCAAACTCCCGCGTGGCCTTTAGATAATTTTGTGGTATAGAGTTTCAGGGTTCACTTGCGCACTTTCGTTCTGTATTTGAGGATTTTGTTGCCTAGGCCCTTTGGCTTCGCAGGGTTTCGGGTTTGCGGGGTTGAGGTTTCAAGCATTTAGCTCTTGCACCCGGCGGTTCCCAAAGGGTATATGTAGCTATATAGTATATATGGGGCCAAAGGGGTTCGCACACTACTACTTTAGGGCCCAAGTATATACTAGATAGCTACATGGACCCTTTGTTTTTTTTGCAGTGCGCAAGTTTTTGCACTTGTCCAGAGGATGCAGGGGCCCTCTACGATCATTACCATGAACATGTTGATTGCCATACGTCATCATACGTCTAATGAGGGATTAGAACACATCCCCTGAACCCTAAACCCTAAACCCTAGACTCTAAACCCAAACGCAAACCCTTTACCATCCTTTGAGCCCCTAAGCCTGGGTTTTTGATGAGCATGCTCGGGCAATGGGGTTTGGGGCCCGGGCCCCCAGTACTTGGGCCCTTAGGGAGGCCCCGCCCGGAGGCCTGGGGCCTTGAATTTGTTCACCCTCTCCGTCTGCTGAAACCATCCAACACGCCCCCCAAGGTCGGCGGATCTAATCCACGCTGCGACCTTAAACCCTAAACCCTAAACACCTCACTGTACACTCGACGTTCAGGCCCAGAAGGACTGACGGATAGGGTCTAGCTATTGCGAAATCCTTTTTGTAGGAGTCCTTATGCTGTCTGGTCCCATTGGGACCCTGAACTTCAACATGACTTTGTGATTTGGGTCAGTCAAAGGCTCCATAAGACCTCCCTGTGGGTTCAGGGTTTAGGGTCTAGGGCTAAAGCTCTGTCGCATCGACAAGCGGCCAGTTATTTGCAGACATTGCTAGAGCTTCTTCACTGGCAGAATGAGCTGCAGTCTCCATAGGCATTACGTTTCACTTTTTGTCATAGTACAACCCCAAGGAACCTCAAGGAACCATTCACCATGCTAGTTTTATTGTAGATCTCACGGGGAATTATGGCATCTATGTGAGGCCCAAAATTCTCCATGTTCTGTGCTATGCTATACCACTAATTTGCAGGGCGTGGGGGGGACGACCAAGCCCCAGGCATTCCGGAACCCCACCATGGGAGCAGCTAGCGTCCCTGTCAGCATCCGCAAGCCTAAACCCTAAGCCTGAAGCCCTAGACCCTCAGCCTTAAACCCTAGATCCAATACCCTAAGCCCTAAACCTAAACCCTAAGCCCTAAACCCTAAACCCTAAGCCCTAAACCTTAAACCCTAAGCCCTAAACCCTAAACCCTCGTGCAGGTCGGCCAAATGCCTTGAGTCCGGAGATCTTCGATCACTAGTACAGCGCATGGCCCACCTTGTTATGACGTGCTACCTCAGAGGAGCTTACCCTAAGGGTCTAAGGACCCAAATTATCGGGTCCCTTTAAAGGGGTTATAGGGGGATATATAGGGATACATGGGGACTATATAAGGGTCTAAGGACCCAAATTATCGGGTCCCTTTAAAGGGGTTATAGGGGGACATATAGGGATATATGGGGACTATATAAGGGTCTAAGGACCCAAATAATAGGGCCGCTTTAAAGGGGTTATAGGGGGATATATAGGGATATATGGGGACTATATAAGGGTCTAAGGACCCAAATTATCGGGTCCCTTTAAAGGGGTTATAGGGGATATATAGGGATATATGGGGACTATATAAGGGTCTAAGGACCCAAATAATAGGGTTTTAGGGCCCAAGTACTATAATATTAATGTTATTTAGGACCTAGAACCCTATTATTTGGGTCCTTGGACCCTTAGGGTTAGCGTGCAGAACAGTGCGAGATGCGAGAGGCAAGGCAGCTCTGCTCAACATTTAGGGTTTAGGGTTTAGGGCCTGTGCAACCCAAACTTTTTAGCCTAAATCCAGGTCTTTGCACCAAGCCCTTCCAACCAGAACAATGAGGGGTGGACCTTAGTTGCTTACACTGGTGTCCTGCAATCCTTAGTTCAGCTGCGGCTAGACTGTTCGTGTATACAGAATCACTGAGCGAGCGATGAGGCAGGTTCGTTTTTTCTACCCAGCATCCGTTTCTGGAAATGTCATTTTGGGGATGGGAAGCCCACGTCCTAAGGGAGAAGCTTCTGAGAATGTGGAAGCGTGGACGCAACCTGCAAATCACATAACAAGATGGGTTGTGCTCCGCCTTCGCCAGGGGACGGTACCCGTTGCTGCAAGATCTAGAGGAGCAACTGTTGAAGAGGACCCAGTAGCCCTTGACCCTTAGCCCTGAACCCTAAAATCTGCTAACCCTGTTTGTACTCAATGCTCAGGGAGGGTACTTGGTAGGGGGTTAGGGATCTGCTGACCTTTTATTCCAGATCCTGCTTGGGGGTAGCCCAGCAGAACGTCCAAGTCTCCAGAAGGTTGTTGCCCTAGACCTCTTAACCCAAAACCCTAAACCCTAAAGTTTTGTGAGGTGCCCGTAGCGTACCCTTGGGACACAGTCACCGAATCACCATGGCAGTCTCCTCATTCCCCCAACTGTGAGCTCTCGAAGCCACTAAGGACAAGTATGCAGAGCATTAAGGGTTCAGGGTTTAGGGTTTGGATGTCACCCATGGCCCCCTCGACACCACTCAAATCTTCGGTATGCACTGTAGGTAGCGACAACATGAGAAGGCTGCGCGCGCAACAGAGCCCCACAAAACAAATGACAAACCCTAAACTCTGAACCCTACATCCACATACGCATTGCTGAAGCCAGAATACGTCCCCGCGGGATGATTTCTTAGTATCGGGGCTTCCAGAAGTTAGCAGCCCTGTTTTGGAGACCCCATAATCAGGGTTGTACTAGACTGGCTTCTATATTGGCCCCATTCCCACATGAATCCCTGACGGATCTAGCCTCGCAACTTTTAAAGATCCTGCAAACATGTTTTGCCCATCTCCGGGAGCTTCAGTCGATAGAGTTTAGGGTTTAGGGCGTAGCAGAATTAGTTTTTAAAAGCATCTTGGAGTATTTGTTTGGGGGGGGGGGGGTGCGGCAAGTATGGGATCGCAAGGACATAAGAGGCCCAGTTGCTTTTCCATGCATTAGGACTAGTGCGAATTTCATGGTGCGCCAGTAAAAACAATAGCAGGCACTTTAGCTGAAGCTTAGAGCTGAGGCTCAGATTTCTACGTTGAAGAACCAGAAAGTCAGTGTGTAAGCACACATGCGTGGAAGTGTGTATGTGTGTGCGCATGTGTGCGTGTGCATGTGCGTGTGCGCGTGCGCGCGTGCGCGCGTGTGCATGTGCGTGAGAGTGTGCGTGTGCGTGCGTCTGCGTGCTCGCTTGTGCGCGTGCGCGCGGTGCGTGCGCGCATGCGCGTGCGTGCGCCCGTGCTTGCGCGTGCATGCGCGTGCGTGCGCCCGTGCTTGCGCGTGCTTGCGCGTGCTTCCGCGTGCTTCCGCGTGCTTGCGCGTGCTTCCGCGT
>CAJNIZ010009243.1:0-13626 GCA_905231905.1 Symbiodinium pilosum
TTTAAAGAAATTTTCTGGGGGACCAAACCTGAAAATCGAGCTATGCAATGCACTCCTATTCATTTTTTAATTCGTAGAGGTCCAAGAGCCCCGATGATGCGGGAAAGCATTCCTATTCTTTTTTAATTGAATTCCAGGAGCCCCAATCATTCTTTTTATCTGGCGCCCTCCATTTCTTATTCTGGCGGGGGGGCGGGGGGCAGGCCCCCCCCATATTAATCAGACCCTCGGATTACGCAAGGAATCCAGGACCACAACATTGACAATTATCTATGCCGCTGTATTAAATCAAATATGGCATGACATTAGTGAAGTTGACAGTGAAATTTTCTGCGCTGATTCTGCGCTGTAAATGATACTGGGCTTCGCGGCTTCAATAGGTGTCCTAACTTTCAGGGTTTTTGACATCACCAGATTGCTGAAGTCTGACTACCTCTTTTGACGTTCCGTTTTGATTAGCTCAAGCAACCCGGATATCTGCTGTTTCAATCTGGACTTTGTTGGTAATTAGACTGCACACGTACCAACCAAACCAACCGCCCTCGCAGCATTCGCTGCTTAATCCTACACTTCCCCTTTTGAAGATGCTAAAGCAATTTCCAGGAATTGAGATTTGATAGATTTCGTCAACAGCAGCGGGGTGGCTCCTTTTGATGCTGAAGAGCGGACAACACATGCCAGATCCAGCACGACACGCACAAGGATCAGCGCATTTGCTGAGGCAGGTGGGAGTGTCCAAACATGCAGCCAAAAGGTCTTAGGCAACAGAATAAGAACCCACCCAATATGGAACCCATGGCTTTGGAAACTCAATGACCAATCGCTGCCTCGCACATTCATCCTTAGGCTGAAAATCAAAAGTTTAGGGCTTATACAGCTTGAAGCTACGAAACTGACGGAAGCCCCACTTGTCCTTTACAAGGGCTCACCGAGACCAAAAGTCATTGCTTGAAACATTCGGCTTCAAATGCTTCACTGTGTACTTCCAGCGCTCACTCTACGCGCAAAACCTCACCGGCGTCGGTGCAACAGCACTTACCTTGGACTTTTGCTGAATCATCCTTTTTCAAACTTCAAGGAGGGCCCCTGGCCCAAACCCCGCAGGTTCCTGCAGAAACCCCGGGAATGAGCCACTTCCCGGCATTTGGGCGTTCCAAAGTTGGAGTGCCATGTGCTTCCGCACAAAGACTCAAAACCAGATGACACCCAACCCTGAAGGTCCAAGAGCCGAAAGAATGATGTGTCAGATCCCAAATACTGTAGTCTGAAAGGTGCTTGGTACCTAAAACCCTGCTATTTGGGTACTCGGACCCTAAGAGATCGCGAAGCCCTGAACAAAGCTCCGCCCAGCGGCATGGGGGCTTCGAACCTGAAGTGTCACCGCCTCGTTCCCGGGGAAAGAGAAGACCAGGGCGTACATCTTCGATACCTTTCTGGCTTTCCAAGCTGGTGCTTAGTAGGGAATAAAGGAAAATAGATACATGTCTATATGAATATGTATATATAAAAATATATTTGCAGAGCACGAAAAGGGATCAAATCCTTCGTTCCCTACAAGCCCCCAGTAAGTTTTCGAGTATAAGCTTCGAGTCGTACGCAGTCCCTGTATCAAGTTAGATAACCACAAGCTACATAATAACGTCACAGCTACTGGTGTTTGTTGTTTGGGAAACTGTGCATGGAAGCTTCGATTTTGGGACATAGCCGCTAGAAGTGTGGGCGCCTTCGTTAGGGCAGATTCCCACTAACAATCCCGAATAGGGCTAACAACCCAATTTTGGGGGATCTACCTGATATTACTTGGACTGCGAGGGGAGTAAACGAATGGAAAAGCACGTAGAGAATACAAACACATTGGTGCTATGGATGGACTGCCCGGGGGAATGAATTGTTTGACCCTTGCGGAACCTTGTGTTACAGCAGGCAAGTCACATGCCAGTACTACATGGATGTTCATGGATGTTTGAAACCGCGGCTCCAATTACAATAGCTATGGCTTTCACTAATTCTGCAGGTATTTGGGATTTGGGTCTGGGCTTCCTCGAACACTACTTCGTAGTTTTCCAAATCAAAGACAGACCCCTCATGCTTGGAAACTCCACTTCTAGTAGTAGCAACAATACGAGTACTAGCAACGGTAATTGAAAGAGTACTAAAAACAGTAGCAGTCGTACTAGTGAATTCTTGTTGCTACTTTTATAGTACTACCCATGAACCTCTACGTAGGGGCTGCCCAATCATGACCCTAGACTCGTGGTTCGCCCAAATATTTCCAATCCCCTCACCCTCCCAGAACACTTATATTACTGTAACTTGTATACTAATGAAGGAAAGGACTGTACGAAATATTGCAGCAACCGCGCCTCAAAGACGAAGAACTTTGCAGAATTCTCTGTCAGCCTCGCAATCAAGGGGTCCAACGACTTTGCCTCAAGCACAAGATTGTTGAGCATGAAGCTGTTGATGCAATCCGGGTGTGATCTCGCGAAGTCCTTATTTGCTCAGCCTCCTAGAAGAGGCTGCAACAAAAAAACAAAGAATACACGTTTCGCATAAATGGGAGTTTCCCTAAATAGAGGGACCCCCAAAATAGATCCCAATATACTGTAATCTTTATCATGAGAACCCCTAAAAAAGTTACCCCTAATTTTGGGACACCCCAAATGTAGGGAGCATGAGGGCGCCCCGCATGTAGCTCTGCTCCCAGCCATCAAGGCTTCCCGATTGAGTAGTATTGTGCTGCTTAGAGTTTAGGGTTCAGGGTTTAGGGTATACCCGAAGAAACCAGAATCATACTCTACATTGAGGACGATTGTATCCTCGTTGAAATACCCCCCGCCTCCGCTGATATCACCCCCACCACGAGCTTAATATTCACCATATCTACAAAGTAACATACCACAATGGGAGTGTGGTGGGGGTTTTAAGTCATATCAGGGGGCAGGGGATTACTCAATTGGGCTCTTGAGAGTCTTGCTGGTGCTGGTTGAACTCGGGAATATCGTGCAGACTGGCGCGGTAGACCGAATCTTCAACCTAGGAGGGCAGTGTCCTTACCTCTTACATCTTAAAAAAAAAAAAGGCTATAGGGGATGCAGGGGATATACGGGCTATATGGGGATATATTGGGGGTTCTACGCGGTTCCATGGGGGTTGTATGGGGCTTACATGCTACCAGGCAAGGAAGTAATGAACCCGCTTTTGCAATCCTTATGTCGTAGATGGTAAAACCACAATGTAGAACCCAAAGTCAGGAGGCATCTCAAAGTAAGGGATCACTTGTTTTGAGGATTGAAGAAGGGTTCTGGCTGTGAACTGGGACCCCGATTTGACACACAGGTATCAAAGCAAAGCAAGCGCACGCTTTATGACGTCACTAGAGCCGCAGCAAAGCATTGGGAAGCTGAACCCTGCGGCATTTTCAAGACGATGACAAGGACTCCTAAAAAAAGGTATCACAATTTGAGAAAACTTCCAGTTCTGTGACGCGTCCTTTTTGCTGGCCTTGCAGCTGGAAGCTGTGGTAGGTGAGGTTTGCACAATTATCTTACTGGTAGTTAAGGGGCGGGTTACAGGAATGGATCCCTGCTTTGTCCCAAGACAATAATCCTGCAACATAATTCCTAAAACCACTAGTTTTCTATAAGCCATCCACAAGTTTCTTCAGCTTTTTTGGGCTCTGAGGCCCTAAGGCTTTCTGTAAACTCGTCTTTTAGGCTTGGGGCTTGGGCCCTAGAACACAGAGAAAGCATCCAACCACATTTGAGTTTGCATGCTTGGCATGTGTGTTTTGCTTTCCCATTGCGCTCACTGATAGGATTGTTGCAATTTCACCGGAAACGCAATCATATTTGACATCTTGTAATTCCTGTCCTGGGATCCAATGAAATTCACAAGCCGTGCCCATTACCACAAGTTTAAGCAAGTATATAAGGAACCTGAGATAAGGAAATACTAATACCAATGCACTGGCTTGTGCCTTTCATTCTTCCCTGTCCTAGATAAGTGATGATGTTCATGTGAAACCACCCGAGCCCGATTAAGAAACACACCGAGTTTGCACTTCGTTTGGAGCTTCTGCCCCAAGTATCTCCTGCCCTCCAGAGCAGACAGCTCGCCATTGAAACCAGGCGAAATAAGCCACAGAACTTAAGCTGAAAACCAACGTCCTGAGCTCGAGCTCCAAAACAGGAAGCTCATCTGCCAAATCCCAAATGGTGCCCGGCAGCAAAGTGAATCTGATGGGCTTTCCACTGCTCGGGGCCGTCATACGGCAAAGTAAGCCACTGGGCAGCAAGGCAGTCCTCTTCAAGCTGCTATTGCCATTATTGTTGCCATTACTGTTATTATTTTGATTGCTGTGGTTATGGTTGCAATTCTTATAACGATACTATTATCATTATTGTTCTTGTTATTCTTATTATCCAGCCGCCACGGGCGAAACACATGGCAGGTGGCAGTGGAGATACAACTTACAACGACGAAAACACTAACAGTGGGCCATGGACAGTAGCAGCAGGTGTAAGAAGCAGGGAAATGAGTGGTAAGTAGTAAGTCAGAAGCAGCGAGGCGCCACTGGAAAGCGAAAGTGCAGAAGTAGGAAGTAGCGAGTAACAAGTAGCAAGTAGTGAGAGGCCAGTGGTAACTTGAAAGTAAGAAGTGGCAAGTGGCAAGGAATATGTAGCGTGTCTAGTACATAGTAAGTAGTTTTCCAGCAAGTCATAAGTTGTACTCAAACCATGTAACGGCAGTAGTAGTGCTCAAAATTACACCCACGGTTGCAGTGCCGCGGGTCGCATTAATTGTGGTGGCGGTGGTGGTGCTGGTGGCGGCGCAAATGCCACGGATATAAAAAAAACACGGTCACCAAAATCGCATCACACCCCAACACCTGTTCATATGGTGGATGGTGGAGATCTTGCAACCGAAAGCGCCCCGCACCCCCCTTAACACGGGGACGAACACAGGTTGAGGTGATGCAAAATTATTTGTCCTGGCTGCCTTCATGCGACGTCACTACCAATACATAAAAAGAAAACGGGTGCGGGGCATTGGGTTTTAAGGGACCATTCAGGTGGTGCAAGATCTCCTCCATCAACAGTACCAAGCAGTCAAATGCTTGCGCTCAGGCTTCAAAATCTAAACGAAACTTGTTTAAAGGTGGGTACTTCAAGGACTGCAGGGAGACATAGAAAAGTGGTGGCCATAGTAAGAAAGGATAAGAAAGGTAACAATGGCAGTAATGACGATGATGGTAATAACGATAGCAACATGAGGATAATACATCTGATGTTAACAAGGCTAGCAGACTTGACAAAGTAGTTTCCGGGTCCACTCTGAGAATTCTGTAGAGGGCAGTTTGACAAAAAAAATCCAATGTTCTTCGGAAATGATACTTTTTCATGCCGCAAAATGAACGCCCAAAGGCCAAGTTCTCAAACCCTGCATTTGCCCAAACTCCGGCCAATGCTTGGAAACTGCATCTGGACTCGTATGCTTCTCAGAAAGCCTCTAGACCCTATATCGGAATTGCGTAGAGGTAGCGCTCACTAGTGCTACACTCCCTCACGTAAACGTTGAACACGAATGGGGCTAGAAATCATTGGTCTCCTCTTGGAGCTCCATGCTTCCGTACCCTGTAGAATATGTTATTAGGGGTTATATAGGGACAATGGAAAAGAAAATGGAAACTACTATAATGGGTTATATAGGGATTGTATAGGGGGTATATTGGGGTTATATTGGGGAGAATGGAAAAGACAATGGAAACTACTATAGTATAATAGGGTATATAGTGGGGTTATGGTCCCCCTTAAGTAGATAGTGTGTGAGAAGAGCTAAAGCAACCCAACGGTCCTTGCGTGCTGGCCACGGATATGGCTCACCTGGCAAGGCCACAAATGCAGGTTTCTTGAGTTGTAGAGGACTTTTGTACAGATTGCATAGAGAATTGGCACGGCTTCTGTGTGAGATGTACCGGGTAAACTGTACTTCTTCTCCGCTGTGCTTCGTTTCGTAACAATTTCGTCCATTCCTGCCCATCTTAGAGGGCCAGACCCTCAAGACCGTCTGGTTCATCTACTCCAAGAACTGAAGTAATTTATATAACCCAATCGGAACAGGAGAACTTGAAGGTCATGGTCAACACATGGTAACCAGCATAGACACAGAAAGACGTCCTATATCCTGAGCCACCTGCCTGTCCCCTACTGGGCTCTAAACTCTAAATCCTAGAACCCTAGAACCTTAAACCCTAAATGGTGTTTTCCAGTTTATTTTCCACTATCCCAATATAACCCCCAATACAACCCTAATGTTACCCCAATGAACCCAGCCTCAAGGACGAAAGGGATGGAGTCCAGTCCATAAAGGTACTTACTAATGCAAGGAAAGGTTCAACGAAAACCACAGCTGTAGTCCCTAAACCCTAAACCCCCTAGCCTGTAGGGTTAGGAATACTGTATGATGTCCCCGGAGCCCCCGATACTCAGATGGAGAAAAATCTGCCACGCATTCGGGAAGAATAAAGGTTCAAGAAGGCCAGCTACATCCGTAGCCCCACCCCCCCAAGCAACCGGGAAAGTAGAAGGCTGCCATGACGCTGGTTCCACATCAGGGTACATGGGTTTAGGGTTTAGGGTTTAGGGTTACAATCCGCATTGCGTTTTAGCAAAGTACTTTGACCTTCTAATTCTTTCTCCCAAAGCAGCGGCACATGCTCTATAGTCTAAACAAACTCCTGGTATCCCCCTTAATAACTCCTATAGTAGTCCACTATATAGCCCCATGTAAGGAGTTGAGACCCTAAACCTTGAGCCCTAAGCCCTAAATTGAATGTTCCATTTTATTTTCCATTTTGCCCAGACCCTAAACCCTAAACCCTAACCCCCCAATATACAGACCTCATTTGAACTAAAGTCTAAACTCCTAGTATCCCCCTTAATAAGCCCTATAGTAGTCCCCTATATAATCTCCTATATAATCCCCTATATAACCCCTTTAAGGAGTTTAGACAATGGTTCATTTAGCGCTGACTTCTGCCCAGCCTACATCTTTTTTGGCTCCTAGGATCCTTGCAGCAAAGTCTGCAGCATCCGAAGCATTAGCCACAGCAAAGGTGCTCCTTGCAACAGCTGGGTTGAACTAAACCCAGAACAAGGATCACAACCCTAAGTAGGTTTAAGTTAAGCAAACCTTACATTTAGGGTTTAGCTAAGCCTGGTTTGATTCAGGGTGAGTGGATCTGTGGGCGGCTAGAATTCCCAACATGGAGTGACACTACTTGTATTGCTTCACATTATTGAGTCGTTGAAGGTTGATATGTTCAGAACTCTTGAGATCTTCAAGCCTCAGTTGAGGGAGCAAGCAGCAAAGTATATTTGATCTGCAAAGAAACAGCACTTTGTAAGCAGTTCCCGAGTGTCAACATACATGAGACCTTTTGACATAAATGCATAACATTCCTGCAGAGTGACTCCCACAGCCCCTCTCCCCCCTGAGTGCATGCCCTCCACATCTCCGAAGGTAGCCCAACACTGAGATGCGCTCAAGCACTTGAAGGTTGTCTGGGCTCCTCAGAAATTAGAAGATCCTAAGCCATCATCAGCCTCCCCCTCCACATCTCAAGCCCTTTCTTAGCCTTCTGGCTCTTGTTAGTAGGGGGGCTACTACAGGGATCCCTTCCTCCGTTCCCTGCTAACAGCAGGCTAGGCCCGAAAAAGACCCGTACTTTTTGTACAGCAAGAACTTCTCCCCAAATTAGGGGTACCGTTAAAGGGGGATATATAGGGCAATATATAGGGGTATATAGGGATATATAGGTGTATATGTATATATACGTATATATATATATAGGCTGAGTATGTTTATCAATGCCAAGCAACAACAGCCACCCCGCAACTAGGCTAGGTACGGGCGGCCCTATCCAAGAATGAAAAGCCTTCTGGCTTTATAAGGATTGTGTAGGAATTCTACCCCTGTAAACCCAAAGCCCCCAGACTGCTACCGTGCAGCTTCCACCAGGCCTTCCTCCTTAGTTTGGAGTCGAAGGTTGCGATTTCGCGGATTAAAACAGAGCCCGAGAGTCCGGGGTTTCCGTAAGGCGTGTAGTGGTTCTTGGCGGCTTGCACCGTCTCGCGATTTCAGCTTGCTCAAAGACAACTAAAGACCAGTTCTGGAGAGGGAACTAGGAAATCCTACTCCACATCACGGCTGTGTGTCTGAACGCCGCTTCGCGACGTTCTGCTTCCGGCCGTCTGTGACATGACAAAATAATGTGAGCTTGCTGCATTTGCTTTGCCATTCGCCTTTCGCATGGCATGTGCATGTCTCAAGCGGGACAGCATTTTGCGCGGGGGATACAGAGACAACACTTTGACACATACCCTGGCCCTGTGTGGCGGGATGTGCAGCTCTGGGCCCGGGCCAAATTCAAAGCCAACTAAATTTGCACAGGGCCGTGCTGTAATCCATATCAACCCGTATTGAAAACACTCCTCGTTAGGCACCTGGACCTAGGCTTGCTGAGCTGTGGTTACAGCTGAAGCTGCTGGAGGGGGTCTCCAACTGAGCCTGCAAACGGTTTTTGTTCATGGTTTGTTCCATTCACAGCAATTCATGGCCTGAAACGGGTGCGCCGCAACAGAAGGGATAGGGGCGTCAATGGAAGTCTAACCAAAAAACTTGTAAGCCTTTCAAGAGACCTGTCCGACCTGAGCCTCTAAAACCTAAAGCCTTACCTTCATACATCCAACCCAAACCTGCAACCCGCTAATTCCCGAAGCCCCTGAGGAAGGTCAAAAGGAAGAACTTCTGACCACTGTTCCGACCAAACAAAGGCAGAGCCAATGAACCCTACTCCGCCGTCAGCGCATCCCCGAACCCTACACTCAACTCGAATTCAAACAGTTCCTTCAACATGGTTTTTATTCCACATAGGGTAGTTTCTAGAAATAAGGGGACCCCAACATAGACACATAGACACCAAAACATTGTAATCTTTACTATGGGATTCTCCAACAAGGTACTGGGAGGCCCCCCCTCTGGCACTCTAGCGCAGGCAAGCTTCAGGCCCCTGTAGAAATCCTTGCCGCGACAGGTATCTGGATCTTTGGATGACACACGGTCCAGAAAGGCCTTGGTGCAGGATTGCTACTACCAGGACCCTCCTTGTACCCTTAATTGGGGATATGGTCCCTAATAGTGGGTACTTAAGCCCTAATAGAGGGTAGGAGGAGGGTCAGGTAATTGTGGTGCTCGCGGTGGCCGTGGTGGGCGGTGCCAGTGGCGGTGGCAGAGTCGTATAGTGGCTGTGGTGCTTGTTGCGTTTCTTGGTGGTTGTGGGTATTCATGCTTCTCGTCATGCCGCGCCCCGTAGGAATAAAACGGTCAGTAGTAGCGGCAGCAGGACAAAGAGCAGCAAAAGCAAAAGCACCGATGCAGCTTGTAATTTAGAATTGTATGAAAACTGGAGAGTACAAGCAAAACATGTCTTCTCCGTGCTCTATCCAGCTTGAAACCTGGGTGTATTTCCATTGTACATGGTCGAAAAGTTATCGGGCTTGGACATTGCAGTAAATCTTCTAGCCATGTTTGCCCTTCTTTTCGTAGCACCTGAACCGTGCAGTGAACTTGGGCCAATCTGGAAACGGTTCTGAAAATTGAGGGACCGATGCCAACCAAAACGAGAAAAAGAACGCCACCAACGAACTGCCGGGACTCATAGTCCATGGGTGGAGCATCTTCCTCAGCTGTTTCACAAGTAATTAGGAAAAGGAAGCTCTAAGTTTATGACATATTCGCGCAGGGGAACAAGTATATACATAAACTCGTCGAGGACGCTAAGGCTTACGGGACGGTGGTGGCATTACGGCCTAGGGACAGGTCCTTATCTTGGACTTAAACATGGGCACCGTTACGCAGCTGGGCGGCATCCCCCGCCAGATATATCCACTCGAGAGTCCAGGTCGTGTTTGGAATATAGGCCCGCACAATTCTAGTGGGCCAAGCGGGGTCCGTCACTCCCTCTTCAACCATCTCCTGGACCACGCAGTTGGACCACGCAGTTCTATACAGATTGCCATGAGGACCCTTTTTTCTTGGACAAGAGCTTGTTCAAAACAACAGGAGGAGTAGGATTCGGGCAAGGACTATGCATTGGAGCAGCAGAAGAGAGTACTCGTCGCTGTAGCACCAAGCATCTTCTTCTTGTTCTTATTGTTATTACTCTTATTCTACTTATTCTTACTACTATGATTTTTTAGTAGTAGCAGCGGCAGTATAGTGTTAACTTCACACTTCGCGCTTATGGTCAAGGGTTTGTGAACAAACGCTTTAGAGGACGATGCGCATGGACAGCTCTGGTAGAGTGGCAAACTTGGTGCAACAAAGCTTTAGACTCAGGACAATCAACACGAAAAATTGAAACACAAAACACTGCCCATTGCTCAGCCATCAGCTCATGCGAGCAGTATGTTTCCTTTATAATCTTCGGGTACCGCATAATAGTCAACAACAAGTGCTCGAAAATAGGCGAAATATGTGGAGCTGCTTGGTGACAGACATTGTAAGCTTCACTTACACCAGATTGCAATCTCTGTTGACACTCCAAGCCTTAGGTATTCCTAGGCCTGGACTTCTCCACTCTAAGCCCTCAACCCTATCATCCCCTATATGGGCTATAGTCTAAATGCCTTCAAGGGGTTATGTAAGGGATCATCTAGGGGACTACTATAGGGGCCATTAAGGGGCATACTAGGAATTTAGACTATAGCCCAAATCATCTCTGTCCCTACAGGACTGTAGGCGCCTTTAAGTCCTGATCAGGAATGTAGATCTGGAAGGGGGTCTTGTCCTCCTCCACCGCAGGAGAGGGTCAATCAAAAAGCTTGATGGGGCAACTATCAAAAGGTTCAAAACCTGGGAGGAAGGAAGGCGGAGTATAGGAAATAAGCCTGTATATAGAATTGTATGTTCTAAGGACCCTTTAACCCACCTACCTTCATCCCACCTTGTGATCCGCCTGATACTAGAGGTGCCTGAACAAGAACCGACGTGACATTATGGTTCCAGTTTCTTTGAAAAGTCAAAATTCCAGCGTAGGATATCTGAGGTACACCACGGCATGCTACTGCTGTTATTCAGGCTTCTGGGAAGTATCCCAGACTTACGGGGGGTCGGTAAGCCACAGAGAAATGAAACACTTCGTGTACTTACTTGTTTATAAGAATTGCCAGGTGGCAAATGTTGTGCTTGGTATGCCCGCATGCCCTAGACCATTCCTTCCGTGAAGCTACTTGTCCATTGTCATGTTGGGGTCTACACAATTAGTTAGCATATGGTCATGCGGGATGTTAAACTATATTTCTAAGTGTTGCTAGGCAGGATTACTGGCAAGCATACAGGCTTCAGTCAGTAACCAGGCTTATCACATACTGTAAGAATTTCTAGCACACCTAAGACCTGCATGGCTACAACCCTAAACCCTAAACCCTTAACCCTTACCCTGACGTCTCCACTACATCCCTAAACCCTAAACCCTAAACCCTTAACCCTTACCCTGAAGTCTCCAATCCACTTTTGGAGGCTCTCAGAATCGACTATGCCATGATCTGACACAAGACTGTTGGATATCATAATACTTTCTGAAAATATAATAGGTTACTATATTGGGGTTATATAGGGATAATGGAAAATAACATGGAAACTACTATAATAGGTTACTATATTGGGGTTACATGCCCCTCATGTCTGCTGCGGTGCAAATGCAGGTAAGCAGCCATTCCTCTTGAAGCTCCTCTACTTGAGTTTGCTCCAACGATTCATCCGCCGACTCATCTACTTGGGTCTGCTCCAACAACTCGTCCGCCGACTCATCCACCGATTTATCCACACCTGACACTACGTCTGTCAGGAGTCTGCCCGCCAAATGTGTCAAAGTGGCATTCCCTGTACTCCCTTGCAAATTGAGAAGACACGAGTGGTTGCTGGGGCTTGCGGTTGCAACTGAAAGCTCGATGAACTTAGCGGGAGCTCATTCAGACATTGAATGGAGGTGCTCAGGCGCTGGGGGTCCGACCTTCTGGATCAGTTTCTGCTCCACTATATTCGACTATTCTCCGACTCACCATCTCAAACATGCATGAACAGCAAAAGAGGGTTTGCTTGATGCACGCATGGCTCCACCTTCTGCTGCATCAGCTGCTCCCAGTGAGACCTCCCTGATGGTGACTTCAACATAGTCTCCGGCCTGCAGGGCCTGATCCAGCAAGCAAGCTTCGGTGTTGCTGCAGGTGATTCGTTTTGGCAACGCTTGTTTTCTGGTGGTGGAAGCATGTAAGATGAGTCGTTATGTAAGTGAAGGCGTAGAAAATACTACAACCAAAAGGCAAAGACGATCCTACTCCAAATGCTGAAAAGTGCAACTTACATGCTCCAGTAACTTCAGTACCTTTGACATTTGATGGCTGCTTGCCTCAGACATGGAAAGCTTCCGAACAGGACAGATCAGCAAACAACAAAGCCTCTGAATTGAAGATCTGCACTTACATCGGGTCTCAAGATGGTCACATTGGGGGCCCATTGGGAAGTATACATACATATACGTATACTTGCAAGCAGCAGACAGGCACAGTAATATTCCTGAAGAAGGAATGCACTCCCTTAGAATCATGTTTTCAAAGCTCTGTCCTCTTTGGCCTCGCGCGGAGTCCTTGGCAGGAGCTTGCATGCAAAGGAAGATCTTCAGCGCATTCAAAGACGTTGTGGCGGTTTATAGCAAGCTGCCCTAAGGCACGCCCAAGGTAGTTGGAGCCCCCACGTTTGGCAAAGATGCCAAATTTGCATCCGGGGAAGCGGTCCCCTGCAGAGTGAGTATGTGACAGTTTGAGGTCCCTGCCCGTCACCATGGAAGGTGTCCACGAACAGGCGGAAATACCGCACCTGCAGAAGCCATTCACAGCAACATTTCAGCGTATCGTCAGTGGGCGTCAGGCGCCAATAGCAACGAAGGTTGCAAAAGGATTTGGTAGTTTCCCTAAATAAGGGGGCCCCAATATAGTAAGGGTACCCCTAATTTTGGGAAACCGCTATTTCAGAATTGCCAGCCTCCCCAAGCTTGTCGGCCTCTGTTGCCCCGCCTTCTTTGAGAACCTTGGGAGGCGTCTGGTCAACGCATCTTGTGCCAATGGAGCGACAACAGCAAACTAGTAAGATGGAAAATCCTAACTCCTAAGCCCCAAACCCTATAGATCTCCATATATCCCTATATATCCCAATAACCCGAGCTACCCCATTATACTCCTCATAGATCGCGAAAAAAAACAAACTTTTCAAGGGTCCCAGAAGACGAGCAGCAGGAGCTGCCGCCACCTCAAGCCTCAGCTGAAGCAGAAGCAGGTAATGAAGGAGGGTTTAGGGTTTAGGGTTTTAGGGTTTAGGGTTTAAGGGTTTAGGGTTTAGGGTTTTAGGGTTTAGGGTTTAGGGTTTAGGACCACGTTTTTATGTAGGGATAATGGAAAAGAAAATGGAAACTACTATAGTATATAGGGTTATATAGGGACTATATTGGGGTTATATTGGGATAATGGAAAATGAAATGGAAGCTACTATAGTATTTAGGGGTTATAT
>CAJNIZ010009246.1:832-13622 GCA_905231905.1 Symbiodinium pilosum
TCCAGCTGAAGTCCAGGGTTGGAGCTTCGGAGAAGCTGGTATTGCTCTGCTCCGCCGGCCATGGCTGGAGTTGTGGTCAGGGGCAAAATGCACTCCTGACAAAAAACTTGCACAAGCTAGCGTGCACACCTTGCAGCCGAAGCACCTCACAACCCTGCTTATTTTGTAGGAACTTCTGGGGCTTCTTCGTGCAAACCTTTAGGGGCTCAGCATACACAAGTCCAGTGGTAACTAGATTGGGGGTTTCCCAAAATTAGGAATACCTTCTTGGGGGTTCCCATACTGAGGATTCTGGTATTTGGGTGAGTCTATATTGGGGTCCCCCTATTTTGGGAACCTACCACCCCAAACCCTAAATCCTAAATCGCAAACCCTAATCGCAAAAAAACTACCAAATGACGCCTCGGGCTTTTTTTGATAAGCGCCTGATGTAGGTCAGACGTCAGGGCCTCTCCCTCAGCCTCAGGTGGCTGGCACTGACGCTCCGGGCCTGGCAACACTTCAACATTTCCTACATTAGGGTTTAGGGTTTAGGGTTTTAACAGGGAATAAAGGAATGGAAAAGGAAATGGAAAGTACTATAGGGTTTAGGGTGTAGGGTTTAGGGCTTAGAAGGAATGGAAAAGAAAATCAGGAGGATTCTATAGAGACTACGATAAGGGTCCATTCCTTGATTCTCTGCTAACCAGGTGTAAAATCTACATCTGCTGGCCAGCAATGGCCCTGGGGGAGCAAGTTGCCCGACTCTTCAACTTCTATACAAGTAACGTAGAGGCCTAAATTCATGCCGATGTCATGTGGATGTCTATTTGACGTATCCTATTCATACTGTAATTGTACAAGGAATCTAGGGCCAACACTTGGGCCTCTGTGCCAACTGACAACTCCCCGAACTCTGAGCCCTAAACCGTAAACCTCTAAACCTGATCCTTAAGCCCTACACCCTAGCCCTAAACCCCCTACGTCCCAATCCTTAAACCCTGAATCCCAAAACTCAAACCTGCAGGATTCTGGCCTTTAGCTTTGGACGCGACCTGCAAAGCAAAACAGACTTCACAGCACTGAAATTCTCAGGACCTGCGACACAAAAGCGCATCATGAGAAACTCGGAACACGGACACCCAGCTTTTCATCCTTGCCGCAGGATCTGCTTTAGGGGACACTTATGGACCCTTGGCCGTGGCAGCGAGTTTAAATGTGTGGAGTTTCCAAAAATTGGGGATCCCTTTCTCCGGGTCCTTGTGAGTAGGAAGGTACTGCTTGGGAGCATATAATGGGAAACCCTCTTTTTGAGAAACCCCCAAAGGCCTCGAAACTGCGCTAAATCTTCGGCAGCCGGGGTGTTCCCCGAAGTACTGCTTTGCAAGAATCTGTTGGAATCGGGCGCACACCCTCCGCTTCAGAATTGGTCCCGCAGCCCTCAGATTTCAAGCTTCAACAGTTAGGACACCAGACTCCGGCCCAGTGTCCTTGTGTAATGAACCTCCAGCATAGACCATGCAAAACAGCTTGTAAGATCCTGATGCCCCAAGCGTTTAGGGTTTAAGGTTCAGGGATTAGGCTTAACCCCAAACACGACAACCTCGACCCTACATGCTGTCTACACCGCTCGAGGGTTTGGGTACTCAGGCTCAAGTCTGCTCTAGTGGACCAAACTTAAACTTAAATCCATTTCAGATCATTTTGATCATCCCCCTCCGGCTGGCGGCCAAAATTGGATTGTCGACTCAATATGACACAATGGGATTGACAAGCATAGAATCTCTGATCGACCATGTTCACACTCGTCTACACACAATCCATCACTTCCAAACCAGCCACGTGGAGATGGAAATCGCTAAGTCAAACGTCCTGTCCCAAATCACTTCACCCAGTTTAACGCTCATGAAGAAGTGATGATCGTTGCATTCGTGTCCCAAATGAAGGGTGCAACGATCTGGCGAGATGATGCTGGTCTCGTGTCGGGCTCCATGTCGATACCAAAGTCCAAGAAGTCCTTGCACATCCGGTCCATGTTTTGTGCTGACAGGGTGCGGCATGTCCGATCCACCCACCATGTCACCTCGAACGGAGAGCACATCTCGTTGTTGAACGAGTCGCTGGTGGTGGAGCCAATGTACAGCATGGCGTCATTGACTGGTTCGAACCAGTTCGGGTATGGTTGACTCGGATCGTTCACGATGCGTGCAACCTGGCCGCGCACCACCACCGATGGATTCAAGTCTCGAGCAAAGACGCCACCCAAGCCACCTGACAGAATCCCGTTCTTGGGCCCTGCAGTGGAGAAGACCCAGTGAAATTCATAGGTGTAGCCCACTTTGACATCCTGGCACCACTTGAAATGATAAGGAGTCAAACTGCCACTTTCTGGGGCAGCATCCACTGGGTCGCGAAAGAATCCGGGGCGGATATCATTTGGAATGATCGTCAAAGGCTTGGTTCACGTCAATGGAATATTCACCTCCATCAAAGTTGCAATGTTCGGCACCCAAATGAAAGTGCGCGTTCACATGGATCAAGTTGGGGAACTCGTCTACAATACCTGAGAGCACTGAGCACTAAGTAGCAAGTCAAGAAAAAAAGCTGGTAGTTCAGCGTGAACTGAATAGCGCACACCTCAATTGTGCCTCTCACATGCATCTCTTTTCATTGCACTGCTCCTGCAGATTGGGTATTTGCACCCTGGCCAAAGACTTTCTTGCACATGGTTAAGGCAAATGAGGCTTATTCATTCTATTTACCCTCAGCATCTATATGCATCCACTGCATGAGCTGTGACCCTGGTTAGGACCAAAGACCAAAGGGAATACTAACTGCTGCATCCGCTTATTGTTCAATTGAATCTAGCTGAACGGTCCGGAATGACGCACAGAAGAAACAGAGTTGAAAGCCAAAATTCAATAGGTTGGTTACAGGTTTTATCTGGGCTAATAGGCGTTTATAGGATCAACCGCGAGTAGTTCACAATCAAAGTTGACGCGTAGAGCATCTCCGGCGCGATACAAACAAGTTCTTGAACTGAAAGGGGATTGAACGACATGTTCGACACGGAACGCAGATACAGTCAACACACAATTTTACGTATCCAAATCTATGTATAAGTATGGAATTGTTATACATGCATGCCACACCAGCCCATGTACGCTCCTATGGCAACTAACACTCACAAACAACCTTTCCTGCGGGGGACCTAGTAAGAAAACTAATAACAGGGATAGCTAGGATTACTAAACCCTAAGCCCTAAACCCCTAGACCCTACACCCTCCAAGTACTTCATCCAGGAACCCACTGGCTTCACGCGGGGAGGTCCAACCCGACGAAAGATGCCGTGACATTGCCTGGGTTGCTGTTAAGGCACTTGAATCAAGTTACCATGACAAGGACTGCGGTAACTTTTACGAGGTTCCTTTACAGCAACCCAGTCGCGTGGAGATTGCGGCTCCGCATCGACGCAAGGAAACATCTGCGCCGCAGGCGCTTCGGTGGTTGTGGTGGGGTGGGGACGATAATGTGGAGGATGATCAGGATCTTCAAGGATCCTCTCCCACACCCACCATGAATCCCGTCTTTTGCATGGCTGACAAAATTTCATGTCAAACAACTCCTTCACGTACGTGTCACATAGGAAATGACATCACCCGTGATCTAAGCATCTGTTCAGCTGCATCAGCGTGGAGGAGTCGTCGCAAGTCTCGTCATGGCAAGCCTTCTCTGCGAGCACCGGAATCAAGCACAGGATGCCAAGCACTTTCGCCATGGGACTATCGAATGATCTAAAAATTGCTGCTGGGCGTAGCTTCGACACCAAAACTCATGCGGAAATGAGACACCTGATCAGTGATCATGCACGGAACTTGTGTGAAACTGAGCTGCCGTGCCAGTGCTAAAGTGACTCAGCATGACGCGATAAACAGTCAACTAGAATGCTGGGCAGCAGACTGGTCCCCCTACCGTGCCTGCGGCCTGAAGATGCTGCACGGTTGCACGTTGCCTGCAAGTGAAAAACGACAGAAGCACGCCATGGTCAGACTGGAAAGCTCAAAGTCTATAGGGATGCTCACCATGATGTTTCTTCAGAACGCTGAACTTGAGTGAACTGTGGGTTTTCATTTAGGGCATCCCACACGCCGCCTGGCTGGCAGTGCACTTTGTTGCCGATCAGCGCCATCTTGCACCACAATCGGGGATCTTCTGCTGAACCCTACACCCTACACCCCAAACCCTACACCCTAAACGGGTTGAGTAGGTAAAGGTGAGGGAGAATCCAACAACATCCTGGAATCTCTCGACTGCACCGCGGACGTCAGAGTTTAGAGGTGCTGCTTGTTCAATAGAGCTCAGATGCATGGCTGCAGCGCTTAAGCCCAGGCTGCCAAGTCATGGCGCTCAAAGCTTACACCCTAAACCCTAAACCAAATTCCATCAAAGCAGCCCATCCATGTCGGCCTAGCGGCCACCCGTCATCCAAGTGCCTGACCTGCCATCCCCCAAACTAGCATGGAACGCCGGACGGCCTCCTCTCAACAGAAACGAAACGATTACTATGGCGCCCTCTTGTGGCGTGCTGCTGAAAAACTCAAATCGAGTTACTATACTCAGGAGACCCTTGTATTTACTATATACCCATTTTGGGGTGACTTAATTTAAGGCCCCAACTGTCCGGCCTGCGGTTCTGCATCTCATCCCCAAGAAAAGCACCAAGCAACGTCCGAGAGCGCCGGCAGAGGACTTCCCAGCGATGCTATTTTTTGCTTTTGAAAGACTCAGGGATCCTTTGCTAAAGCCCAAACCCCAAACCCTAAATAGATTGAGTAGGTAAAGGTGACCTCTGCCAAGCCCCCTCTTTGATCAGATGTCCAACCAAGAGTCTTGGCCCCTTTTAAGGTCTCCTCTCGGGTCTAGGCTTGACTAGGTTGCTGTCAGGGAACTTCGCTTGGGGCTTAGGGTTTACGGTTTTATTTGGGTGGTTGTCAAAATTATGGTCCCTTTTTGGGTACCTCATTAGGTGTCGTATTATAATAGGGATCCAAAAAGGGACCATAATTTTGACAACCACTCATTTAGGGTGAAGTGACCAGAATACCAGAATATGCAAATGAAGTAATTAGTATTGTTTCCCTAGTATAGCAACTTGAAACAGTGTAGCTCAGCTTGGGCCTACTTTTGCATAGCAGCAATGGCTTTTGGCGCTGGAATGAGGCACCAGCGCTACCGCACCTCTCTTCGGAGGTGGAAGCAAGAAATTCAAGCATTGCCGGCATGCCAATATGATCAAAGATTCAGGCTGTTTTAGTTTGCTCCGCAGCTAGATTTGGCAAGCCCATGACGTGCCTACTGCTGCGGACTCACCTGCAAATCTCTCATTGCTGGCCGGTACTGGAAGGCCGCGGTCACAGCCTGACAAGACAGAACTGAAACTTTACCAAGCCCAGATCCCACTCTGCTTTGGGGCCTGTACCACTAGACCCTAAACCCTAAACCCTCAACCCTAAACCCATCGTTCCCACCAACAATACCCGAGTGATGCATGTAGGGGCACGCAGCGGGCTCTGACCAGTGCTCCGCAAGCAGGAATAAAAAAAAAAGGATCTCAGCTGAAGGTCGACAAGAGACCCTAAACCTTTCAGACCCCAATACCTAAACCCTAAGCCCTAATGAATTGTCAACAAAATGATTCAACCTCAAACTCCAAACTCTACAGAAACTAAAACCTTAACCCCGAAGTCCATTCTTCAAGGCCGTGTGGGCCAGCGTTGTGCAAGAAAGCCGTTCTCGCAAAAAGCAAAGACTCACTTAGGGTTTCGGTTTAGGGTTCGAGGTGTAGGGTTATGGTTTGGGAGTTTGTCAGCAAGGGATACGCTGGGTTTCGAAAATGGGGGCCCTAGAGTATACGGGGATTGCTGGCGGATGATGATCATAGAGCCTACGCATGTTAAGCATCCTATGGAAGTTGCTTTGACGAATTCCCACACTAAGCTACGAACCTCTTTAGGCCCAAGAAGGTTTTAGAGCTTCACAGAAAATTTCCTACGCTTAGGTCCTAGAAACTGAAGGTCTTTGGGACCTAAACCCAACCCCTAAACCCTAGACCCTGACTCATAAACTCTCAACCCGTCGTCCCCAACCCCCAAAACCCTAAACCCCAAACCCTGATTGATCCCGGATTTGTTCACGGCCCTGCCTCCACGCCCCCCCGGCTCAAGCAGTTTTCACTGAGCCAAAGCTCTTCCAAGGCTTCGTTGCCTTGGAGACCATCAATCAAAGCCTGCAGGAGCTTGGTTTAGGGTTTTGGGTTCGAGTTTTTTAGGGCTTAGAGTGTAGTGTTTAGGGGGCCTTGGTCGGATTTTACGAAATGCTACGGAATAGTAGATGAGAGACTGTAGGAACAATAGGAAGTGTTAGAGCCTATAGGTGCCTGTGGCAAATCACATCACCTCGCACTGACAAAATCTAGCAGGCCCTGTGCAGCAGACTCCTTAAAACAACACATCGTACAGGTTCAGAGTACTTTGAAAACGAGAATCTCAACTTGCCAAATCAGTAAATTCATGCCGGTCTCCGTAAAGTTACAGAAAGGTACTCTTCTCTAACCCCTTTTAAATCCTTTTGTAGCCCCTACACAACCCCTATGTCATTATAAGGAGCCCTCACATCCGAGGCCTCCGCTCCCACGTCGCTGATCCGATTCCTGGGTTGCTGTTAGGGAACTCTGTTTGAGTTACATATTGGGGAAACCCTTCTATCTACTACATATATATATATATAGTATATATATATACCAAGTATGGTAACCCAAATCCTAGACCCTAAACCCTAAAGCCTAAACCCTAAACCATTAGACCCAAAATGGTATCTTAATCTAGTCCCTTAACAACACACCCAGATTCTGCTTCAGCAGCAGCTCCCGGAGCTGCCGCAGCGGGCGCAGCGCCAGCGCCAGGGCCTTTCAGAAGATGTCATGTACTCCCTCTTTTAGGGTTTAGGGTTTAGGGGTTCAGTGGTTCAGTGGTTCAGGGGTCTAGGGTTTAGGGTTTAGGGTTTATGGTATATACACATCTAGACAGCCTTGTGCATACGAGGCCCCAAAAGGTTTTCATGCACCTCTGATCTCCTCCAAGGAGCCCATCCTTGGATACTTTTCCTGCCTGTGAAATGCTTGTGGTTCGCGAATCTACACAACAGGATCATTGCCTCCCCCTCAACCCTAAACCCTAAACCCTAATCCCAAAACCCTAAACCCTAAACCCTAAACCCTAATCCCTAAACCCTGATCCCTAAACCCCGAACCCCAAGCCCTGATCCCTAAACTGGTTTACCCTGAACCCTAAACCGCACGATCACTCCGTGGCAAGGAAGCCTGCGTATGCTGGGTTGACAGTGATCCAGCACACTGTTTAAGGGTTTTTTTTAACCCTTCGGACTTTTGTGCCTGCACGAATGCAAATGGTGTTCTTTTCTAGGTGTTTAGGGGTTCAGCGTTTAGGGTTCATCGTACAGCACATGAAGACCTGCGTCCTCATGGTGTTAATTCTGATTTGGCTGGGCCAAGGTGATCGGAGGAATTTGTACCTACAAGCCATGACTAAACCAGCTGACTGGAACCAATACTAACTTGATCCCGAAATCCTACAACTATTTGGTGGGTTTCCAAAATTTGGAGATACCTTTGTGGGGGCTCCCTATAATGCGGATTGCAGTATATCAGGCTTTATGTTTGGTTCCCCTATTTTCGGAAACTACCATGCGCCATCATTATAATAATCAACTAAGATCTCCAGGTATGCCCTTGAAAAGCTCATGCAGCCTTCGCACCATCATCACTGAAGCCAATCGTGCGCAGATTCAAGACCTTCAGGCTTGAAAGAACAGGATCTAGGGATTGCTGCTCATAGTGATTTCTCGGGGATGATGTCAAGCCTGTACAAGGAGGCTTTTACGGGAATATCTTCATTGGGGCAGTAGAGCTCAGGGACAGGGAGCACACGGACTATCTGCTCAATAACATCGCTCTGGCATGTATACAGGCGCCTGCATCCGCGTCAAGGTCTTAATGGTGCCCGCCAAGGCCTGTCAAAAAAAGGCTCCGTTCTAGGAAGGTAAACGCTTCAGTCATAACCAATAAACATTCTAGCCCGTTAAAAGTAAATACTAGACTGGACTACACTAGTGCTTCGTTACAATAGACACTCTAGTCCATTGTTATACATACTAGCCTGGACTACACTAGTGCTTCATTACATGAGCTATAGTCTAAACTCCTAGTATCCCCCTTAATAAGCGCTATAGCTCCCTATATAACAACCTATATAACCCCCCTCTAGTGAGTTTTAAGTATAGCTCACGTACCTACTGGGCCCAGTGAGCCGCGAGCGTCTACCCAGCGTGATCTCTCAGCACTTGGGCGCAGGGGGATTCTATAGGGGTTATATAAGGGTAATATAGGGGTTGTACTGGGAATCTTGAGAAACAAGCCCTGAAACCTAACCACTTTTTCTTTTAAAGCCTTTGGAGCAAGGCTATGCAGGCACTGCAGGAAATCAGGTGGCCGCCATGCATCCAGTGTCCATTTGATTGTCGATTGTCTTTTCCATTTGATTCTCATGTTTTGGGGTAGTCTCTTTGCATGACATTTCAGGGACACCCCGGGCAGGCCTGGATGCCAACATCTCCGATGGAGTTTTCAAAGAGCCGCAGGTCCTCGAGAAGCGGATGCTGCTGCAGTGACCGTGCCAACGCCTGCACTGGACGTGGTGGCGGACCACATCTCGGATTGGCAAGAATGAGCTTACCCTTAGAATACAACTTAACAAACTGAGCCATGGCAAAAAGACTTAATTGGAGGCATCCGTTTCAAACAGCTTCGGAGCTTGCTGGGCCTCTGCCCCAATGGCGCCGAAACTGTTGCTGGCCAGGTTCAGCTCACGCAGGCCCCAGTGGCCCTCCAAAGCCCCTGCGATGGCCTGCGTCGGGGCCCAGAGTAGCAGGGACCATTTTTGAAACAAAGGAGGACTTTTCCTGGTTCAACAGCTCACCCGAGCCTGAATGCCGATGTCACCGATGCAGTTGTGGTTTAGAAACACCACCTTCAGGGCAGAATGCTCTCGGAGAGCGGAAGCCAAAGCCTGCGCATGCGCGGCACAGCCTACAGCTTAGAGCCTAGACCTGGGAAACCCGTTGGCCTAGATGCCTTGCAGTGGTAGACGTGCTTCTTAATACCCCCCATACTGCTCTCCTACAGTATCCTGTATATAACCCCTTCAAGGAGTTTAGACCCCAAACCCTAAACCCTAAACCCCATGTCATATAAACCCACTCCCCCAAGGAGTTCAGACTACACCTTACATGGCTGAAGCTTCCCCCATCCACGCCTCCGCCTCCACATCTGCAATGCCGTTTAAGACCAGCCTATGCTCTTCTGCGTAACGTGTTTTTTTACGTGGTTTAGGTTTTAGGGTTTGGTGGTTAAGCCCTGTAAGACTATATTCCTTATACAAAATTGCTATACCCAAAAGGAGCATATAATATGACTCTATATTGGGGTAACATAATACCCCCAAATAAGATACTCTGCGTTGTTGTGAAGGAAGTTGAAATATGTAACTATGACATAGGTATGCAGGGTTTAGAGCTACTATGATATGAGTATCTAGGGTTTAGAGTTTATGGATGCCCTCGCACTGACTCTATACCCATATAGTTCCCCTTAAGTAGATAGAATATGGGGTACATGGGGATCATATTCTAATATACCCAAAACCATATTCTGTCTACTTAAGGGACTATATCCTAAACCCTAAACCCCTGAAACCCTCAACCCTGGCTCCTATATTCTATCCTCTTGTGTACTGTATACCCATAGACCCATAGATATGGTAAACAAATTGAAATTCCTGAAAAACGGCCTCAGCTCCTGCAACCTGCTCCCTGGCAGCGCTGTCGCCAGTGCCTGGTACCAAGGTACCAAGAACAAGAATAGATGAGTTCCTTTTTTTTGGTGGTTGAACCTAGTAAGATTATATTCCTTATATAAAATACTATACCCTAAAAAGAGGACATAATATTTCTCTATATTGGGTACCATAGTATCCCCAGATAAACTACTACTCAGATGGCACTTGGGGATATACCAGGGTGAGCCCTAGTTCTGGGAATACACACTTAGGTTTACAGGCGTAGGGTTTTTGCGGTCTGGAGTTTAGGCTTGGCTTGGACGTCACTTCTGTGCCTCGCCGGGCGTGCCGCTCAACCCGCTGCGGATGACCTCCAGCACCTCCAGGTGCCTGTAGTGACAAAGGGCTCTGCTGAGCACCTGCACCTGTGCTTCAGGAAGGTCGCCCAGGTACAGACCAGTGGCCGCTGCCGACTTCTCTCGAAAGACCTTTTCTTGCAGCTGCACCACCGGTTCTAGATCACAGCGGTGTGTGAAGCGCAGCACACCCCCCTCTGCGAAGGTACGGAACTCTGTTGGAGCCGTGGGCGCAGCAGAGCACAGGCCTCGGAAGGGGATTCTGAGGCTTCGCCACGCTGCCACTCTGGCAAGAGACCACTGAACTTCGGCAGCGCACCAACCCCGATGGAGATAGGGGACATCATTGCGGTGCAAGTGTGGGCAGCTATCTCCACAGCCCGGCCCACAGCGGCCCTCTCCATCCACATTTCGTAGCTCTGCCAGGGCCACCGTGGCCACAGCACCCTTTGGCAGATGAAAAACTTCAACTGTCCCCGGCAGCTCGGGGCCTGGCCCATGCAGGCCAGGCGTCAGCTCCTCGATGCGGAATGTCCAGGTCTCATCATGGCTGTACAAAACATGCATGTTCTGCATGGCCTTCCCGAAGTACACATCCTGGCTGTGCACATTTCTCGCCAGCAAGCGTGCAGAGGGTGGCTAGCAAATCTAACTTCGCTTCACAGCAGGTCATTTGAGTTCCGATAACTGTGGGTCTCTTTTGGTAGCTGCCGGAACAAATACTAATTCCATTCGCGGTATACAATGGACCCCTTTTCAAAAAAATGCATGTTTCACAACCTTGCTGCAGACTAACCCAACAAGTCCTCCTCCGGCATGCGCTTGTACTGATGAAGGCACACGTAATCGATGAAGACACATGCCTGCATCGTCATGCCAGGTGTAAGTACTGTATTCCATGAAGGCTCTGCAATCCCCCTAAGCCGTGCTACAGTTCATGCCAAACACCTATTGAAACGGCTGAAGCCCTGCATTACATCCACATCAGATTCGGCTTTCAGCCAAGCGTAGGGAAAAAAGCTGCTCACACGGAAGACTGCTTCAAGCAATTTGGTGCCAACCTGCTGTATGATTTACCACCCTCCCTCGTTTACCAGACACACTTTCATACTCTCAGCTTCCATTTCATTTTCCATGTTCTTCTCCATTCGATTCTCCATCCTTGGGGTACCGTAACCCTTGTACCCCTAAGTTTTGGGAACCTAATTCTAGGGGTCAATACAGCCCGCCAATGCCTCCCAATCATCCGTGAGCTCATGGGCTGGGGCAACCTTCTTGAGGATGTCCCTGAAAGTGTTCAGTGCCTCCACGAGCACCCGCAACCTCTGGGCGCTGCAGAGAAGCAGATATGGGTGCTTTCGCAATTAGGGGGCCCAATATAGACCCCAATACATTAACGATCCTCGTTGCGCCAAAACGGATCCAATTTTTGTCTTTGCCCATGCAAATACTGAACGCACAGGCGAAAAGCTGCAGAGAGCTGAGCAAACTGCTGGGGCCCCCGGCTGAAAGCCAGCTGGGTCTGGGTGCTCCCGGCACTCCCAGACATGGGACAAGGCAATCACGGAGAATCTGTGAGTTCGGCCCCCCAGGGAATTCAGTTTCCATTGAGACCTCAGCCTCTCCTCCAGTTCATCTTGGCTGAGGAGTGCAGGGCGCCCATCATTGGTGTTTGCTTGCTCCGCTTCCTGACGGCGGGGCCAAGTGCGGCCTGCGGCATGGAGCTCCCGCAGAAAGTCGCCTCGAACCAGCCTCACCTGTGCATCTGCACAGTACTCCAGGAGCCCCTGGGAATCCCGCAAGCTGTAGGTAGCCACCTGCAGCATGGAGGGTGGTCTTGCAAAGCCATGCTTCAACGTGCTACATTTCTGAGAAGGGCCAGGGAATCGACAGAAGCCCTAAACTCTAGACCCTAAACTTTACTTCCAAAATGCCAACCGATTCATGGGAGAGAATTGAATTGGTTTGGGGTTGAGGGTGTAGCCCAATATTTCATGCCTTTCGCGCAGGACTTGACCAAACAAGCAAGGCCGATTCCAAATGAGACATGTAATCTACCCTGCATCCAAAATCCCCAATCCTTATCCCTAAACGCTAAACCCTTAATCCCTGACTCCCTGAAACAAAAAATCCCTAAATCCCCAAACTCTCAATCCCTAAACCCTAAATCCCTAAACCCTAAATCCCTAAACCCTAAATCCCTAAACCTAAACCCTCAATCCCTAAATCCCTAAACCCTCAAGCATGTGCATCCCGCCTTGGCTTCGAGCCCAGGCTCCTTCCGTTACACGCTCATCCGAGGGTGAAACGTTTAGGGATTGAAGGGTTTAGGGTTGAAGGTTTAGGGATTGAAAGGTTTGGAGTTTAAGGTTTAGGGATTTAAGGGTAAAAGGTTTAGGGATTGAAGGGTTTAGGGTTTAAGGTTTAGGGATTGAAAAGGTTCAAGGTTTAGGGGTTGAAGGGTTTAGGGTTTAAGGTTTAGGGATTGAAAGGTTTGGAGTTTAAGGTTTAGGGATTTAAAGGTTCAAGGTTTAGGGATTGAA